>APFE031402426.1:41293-133903 GCA_000404065.3 Pinus taeda | reverse complement strand
TAGTCAGACACTATCTATGTGAAAAGAAATAGGACCCAACCTCATCAAATCCACCTTTATTTCCTGTCATAGATAAGAAAAAAACAATGTAATGATTAAATATGAAATATCAATTTTAAAATAACATGAATCAGAGAAATGTCGGTGTAATGTTACAATGAAAAATACAAATATAGAACCTATTTTTAAGTGAATTTGACACATAATAATCTTGCATGCTCAATTGAGCATGTATACCAAAATAAGTGTCCTAGGGTATTTCAATTTCCCACTTCTCATCTTGGTCCTCATTTTCTAAGTTGTTAACATGATCTTCTCTAAATGAACTATCATTATGAGCCTCCAAAACATTATATTCTATATCAAGTTCATGATCGAAATTTGTTATATTACTTTCTCCCCTTCTATCACAATCTAATCGCCAAAGAGTTAGCGCTCTTTCATATGGCGAATTGTCAATGTCATACTTTGTTACATATAATCTTCAACATGTATCCACATGTTTATAAATATTGTTCCTCAACTTCAACTTCAAGAATGATAATGCACAAAACATTCTCTCATCCTTCATTGATCCCAAAATCATGGTTTAACACAAATATGCCATTTTGAAATATTCTGATATGCTTTCTTGCAGATATTGGCTAGCACTTAAAGTAGTTCATAATCTTGTTATAGCACAATTTTCATTAGGATTCTCTACAAAATGATATTTCTTCCACATTGTTTCAGCAAAGCATACACCTTGTTCATACAATTTTGATGAACCTAAAATACCTTCGATTTGTTCTCCATGTATCAATACTTTTTTGCAAAAGTGGTCTACTAAACAATTTAATCTTTTTTAAAATTGGCTTTTAAAGTTCTTGGAAATTGACAATTGTTCCAATATTGAGGGTATACCACACACATGGCCTCCAACAATTCATCTCGAGGAAATTGTTCTCTTATCTCTAATGATAGTGATCTTACAATTTCTATGAAATTTCAACTCACTAAAATCACAATATTATCAAATTGGTCTCTTGACATGGTACAATCCTTCGTGATTAATCCTGTCTTACTAATATACTTAAAGGGAACCATATACCCATGCACTACAATACATAGCATCCCTTTTTCATCAAACGTAAAAAGAAATTCAGTATTTTCTATATTGGTGATCTTAGTCCAACTTTTAAACTCTGGACTGGTAAAAGAATTTGGCATCATATACAAATTATTCAATGCAAGGCATGTTGACTTTCTCACATTTGTGTATTCCAAAATGTACATTTTGTGATTCTGAGATATTTTCGTGAGGACATTCATTTCATGTAGCATAGGAATAATTCCAGCCAATGTCAATAATGTCTATATATCAGTTAGTCAAGAAAGATCTTGAGCTTTGTGTACATTGTAGCAATTTTCATACATCAACCCTACCAAAGATTTGAACTCACTAAATAGTCGTTGAGCTGGTCCATTTAATGAGATCCATCTTGTATGAATATCTTTCAGTAGTTTTTTTCCATGTGTAACACCATCTGCAAATTGTTGAAACTATAAATACTGTTTCAGACTACGAGAAAAGTATGCATGAGTCTCATGTACAAGATCTTCAACTTTTCAAACTGATGGAAACCTACTTACTATTTCAAATGCAAGATTCATCGTATGAGCCATACAATGAATATTAAGCATATATGGTGAATTTGATAGTTGTATCCTAACACAAACCCCATTTCTTTGCCCTTGCATTACCGATGTTCCATCTGCTCCAACACATACCATCCTTTTTGTAATTGTTAAATGATCCATACCACTTTCCTTCAAACTATTAAGAATAAGTTCAAAAATATTTTCACTTCTCTCTCATCTTTTAATCCTAAGTAGATAGGAATGCGTAATATGGTCATTAACCATATAAATGTTCATGCAAATCCATGAAGTATTATCTATATGTGTAACCTCATCCAAATACATTGCCAAAAACCTAACATTTGCAATATTCTCTTTCAAATCACCCTTTTCTACTTGAGCTAGATATCTTGCCCATTCCCAACCGCTGGTTACACACCAATGAGAAGATGGAAATTTTGACACTTGAAGAGAAGATAAAATTGTGTGATCTTCATAATCTATCATAGGAGGACCTTTAGAGAAGATGTGAAATGTAATGATCAATTGTATTGTCTTGGATAACAAACTTATTTCCATCGTCTTTTCAAATAGAGATATGATGGTTCGTCCACTTGCCTCAAGTTTCCTCTTACTTATTTAATATTTTTTTTTATTCTTTTGCATATTTGATATGTTAACATCCCTCAGAATATTTCCATCTAACAATAGATTTCTCTTTGTCGTTTACAATTTTCTTTTCATACACCTTTCCTACATTCTTTTAAACTATATCTAGCTTCATCTGAAATTTCACTACTTTTCAAGTTTTTCAACTATATGCATTACATCTAACTTGTCAGAAAACCTCAATCTAATTTGTAGGAAGTATTTCTTCGATAAATGGAAAACTTGAGACCCAATCTTCTTGGAATCATCTCCCTATGGTTGACTAGCCTTTTTTCCTTTTTTGTGAATGCATTATGTCCCCTTCAAAGGAAAAATATTTAACATTTTCATGACCAATTTCGGTTGAAACTGCATTTATCTCACCCTGATCACTTGAGGAAGATATTATTTCATCCATCATATGGATATCAAATGCATTTCCACAAGCGTTAACCTCTCTCTCAATAATAGATTGTTCAATGGATTTTGAATCATGAAGAGAATGTGTATTTTTAGATGGAGCCTTTTGAAAGTATGATAGTACATCCATTTCACTTGATGGTTTCTTCCATGATTACCTTTTTACATCTAACTGAATATTCCATGAGAAAAATTTCAAATCGATCTACAAACCTACATCAATAGTTTCCAATAGTTGAGATATGCTTCATATAAATTCACTTGTTCATAGAAAAAAGAATTATACTTTGTGAAAGAATTGTTGAGACAACATTGAATGAACATATATCAGAAATTGAATTTTGAGGCGAAATTTAATTTCACAAACAAATAATTTAATAATGATAATGGGAAAATATTAACTTTTAAGGCATAAAGTATAATAATTCATTTGTATAACATTGAAACAACATCATTCGTGAAGGTCTATCTTAGTCCTTTTGGTTTACTAGTTTGGCTTGGGTCGATATCCATGCTAGATATCTATTGATGTGATTTGAATCATTCCCATTCCCATGCAGTCAGTTTTCTGGACAAATTCTATTAGAAAGATTAGTGACACTTTGAATTCTGTGCAGAAAATAGAATATTAATCCTGATGGATTTGAATGTAGGCATGATCTAACATGAAATCCATTGTTAAATGAGTAAATTTCATATGGATTTGTTGTAGAATTGCCTTGTTCTTTTACATTTGTGTACCATCTATCATGTTAAGAAGTGGGTGAATCAATGAAATGTGCATGTGTTAAACAGGAATTCTATGTGAGCATTTGTAATTCGATCTGTATTTTGCATTATAATTTTAATGAATTTTGTGAAACAACTGCAAATTTGTTCATAACTTAGAATCCTGGCTAGGTTTGGATCTTGAGGAAATTCTTGAGATATGATAAAATGGATATCTAGCTACCACTATGGGAGCAAGGTTGGGTGCACCATTTGGGAGTACAAAGTTGAAAAGTTAATATCCCAAGAGTACAAAAGAAAATCTATATTCTAGACATATAATAGCCATAAGAAAAACCTCAATTATTGTAGTTGCTAATTTCAGAACAATGCAACATCAAACATATCAGTCACCGACTCACAAGTATGAAGTTGGTGTAAATAAATATGCATGAAAAAGTTGTCATATTTCTTGCACATTTCATATCAAGGTTAGGGTAATTGATTTTACATCTTTTCAAAGAAGAAGGTGGAAGGATATGAACTAGTAGTTTGGATGGAGGCCATCGTACATCTTGCTGTCATATTTTCATGAGACCCTCAAACCCCCAAACCTTATAAGGAGAAGTCAAAGTGAATCCTATATCATGATTATATATGGTTGGTACTCATCAAAAAACTGTGACATATATTATAATATCAACTTCACCTTGTAGGATGTCTACATTTCATTAATTTATTTGAGGTACAAGTCATTACCTGGTTCCACATATCATAATGTTTTAAGCATAATTTTGTCTGTTCAAAATTTTGTTTGGAGGTTTTATATGTGCAATTATGTTTCACAGCAGTGAGAGGACGGTTAGATAAGGGGAAATGGAACCGGTTTCAGAGGATTCCTAGGGAAACCCTCACAAGTTAAGGTGGCAGTGCAAGGGATGGAAAATTATAGGACACAAGGGATCCCTTTAGACCCCCTTTGCTAAATATAGAAATAATGTTCAAAATATTAAAATTATTTTAGTAAATGAAAATGTGTTGAGTGTAAGCCTTTCTCCTTTGGATTCTAAATTGTTAATGATGATATCTCTTTGCACCACTATCAAGGTGTGATTCATTTCATGTTGCGCGATTAATAAGGTGTTATGAATTTCTTACTACACTGGTTGTAGCATGTGACTACCCCTAGATCATTTTAGAGTAAGCCATTTTCGAGGATATCAATATTGTGTGTTGGATACACCACATCATGAACTTGAAAACTTTTATTAGACTTAAATTCCACTAAGATGTAGGTGTATATAGAAATTCCCTAGCCTCCTCTATCAAACTATATAAGGAAGGCATACCAAGGGAGAAAGGAGGAAAATTTTAAGATAAACTTATCTTTCGAATCCCGAGCGAGAAACGAGGAAATTTTTATGATAAACTTATGTTTGCTACAGTTGAAGGAAGACCTTCTATATTAGTCTTCATCGATCAAAGTGTTCATGCTTGTGTGAGAGTTAAGGATGAGTTGGAGTAAGGGATTAAGAGGAACTTTCAACTAGGAACATGAGGTAAAATCTTCGTGGTTGTAATGTTTCTCATTTATGAATATAGATTTATGTTATTTCCACATCCATTATCATTTCTACTTAGTATTGTATGCAGTTCAATGGTAGATATGTTCTTTGTTGAGTAGATTAGGTTAGATCTAGGGGTATTTGACATTCCTCTTCCTTAAGAAAGTTCCAGGTTGGCCTTGTTGTCTTATTATGTGTAGGAAGTAGGTGCTAGTAGTTGGAGTTGAATATCCAGAGCTACATCAACTAGGATTATACATGGAAAAACATTAGGTGAAAGGTATCGGCCATGTTCTTGTTTATCATAGCTTATGTTAGGATAAATTAGTATATATCTAGAGGAGATCCATATATAGTTCATCCCATAGTTTATCTTGGATCAACAATAAATTTAAGGGTGCACTCACCTATTGATAGGGGGTATTTCTCCATAATAGAATCCATGACTCTATTGAGGAAGGATCTAGTGATTCTTACTTAGATTTGGAAATTACCTTGTCCCTTTCAATTTTTGTGAGTGTGTTGTAGTGTGTTTTTTGTTTTTTACTATTTTCGTGGTTATATTCCTAATATGTGTTAGATATAGCTCAAGTTTGAAAAGAAAAGCCCACTTTTAGAGCATTATTTCACCCTCTTTTTAAGAGATATATTATAATTGGATCAACAAAAAATTTAAGGGTGCTCTCACCCATTCACAGGGGGAATTTTTCCATAATAAAATCTATGACTCTATTGAGGAAGGATCTAGTGATTCTTACCTAGATTTGGAAATTACCTTGTCCATTTCAATTTCTGTGAGTGCGTTGTAGTGTTTTTGTTTTCTATTTACTATCTTGGTGGTTATATTCCTAATATGTCTTAGATATAGCTCAAGTTTAAGACAAATTCTCACTTTTAAAGCATGATTTCACCCTCTTTTTAAGAGATATAGTCTATCTTGAATCAACAACAAATTTAAGGGTGCACTCACCTATTCACAAGGGGAATTTCTTCATAATAGAATATATCACTCTATTGAGGGAGGATCTAGTGATTCTTACTTAGATTTGGAAATTACCTTGTCCCTTTAAATTTCTATAAATGTGCTGTAGTGTTTTTGTTTTTTGTTTACTATCTTGGTGGTTATATTCCTAATATGTCTTAGATATAGCTCAAATTTAAGAAAAAATCTCACTTTTAGAGAATGATTTCACCTTCTTTTTAAGAGATATCGTTTATCTTGGATCAACAACAAATTTAAGGGTGAAATCGCATATTCACAAGGGGAATTTATCCATAATAGAATCTATGACTCTATTAAGGAATGATCTAGTGATTCTTACTTAGATTTGGAAATTACCTTGTCCCTTTCAATTTCTGTGAGTGTGTTGAAGTGTTTCTGTTTTTTATTTACTATATTCCTAATATGTCTTAGATATAGCTCAACTTTAAGAAAAAATCTCACTTTGAGAGCATGATTTTACCCTCTTTTTAAGAGATATACTCTATCATAGATCAACAACAGATTTAAGGGTGTACTCATGTTATATACCTAGGGGGGATAATATGCGGTACAAAGGGAGGTACCCAAGAAATAACAAGATATAAATTGATAAAAATGCTTCACTTTATTTATCAAAAACCCTTACATGATACGGGTTAACCGCCTTATTTATTACTATGGCCCATCCCATTATTACATTATTCCCAGGGGGAATTTATCCATAATAGAATTTATGACTCTATTGAGGAAGGATCTAGTGATTATTACTTAGATTTGGAAATTAGCTTGTGCCTTTCAATTTTTATGACTTTGTTGTAGTGTTTTTATTTTTTATTTACAATATTGGTGGTTATATTCCTAATATGTCTGAGATATAGCTCAAATTTAAGAAAAAATCTCACTTTTAGAGCATGATTTCACCCTATTTTTAAGACATATAGTCTATCTTGGATCAACAACAAATTTAAGGGTGCAATAACCTATTCACAAAGGGGGTTTATCCATAATATAATCTATGACTCTAATGTGGTAGGATCTAGTGATTATTTTTTATATTTCGAAATTACCTTGTCCCTTTCAATTTTTGTGAGTGTATTGTAGTGTTTTTGTTTTTATTGACTTTGTTGGTGGTTATATTCCTAATATGTCTGAGATATAGCTCAAATTTAAGAAAAAATCTCACTTTTAGAGCATGATTTCACCTTGTTTTTAAGAGATAGGGTGATCACTAACCAATTTCTGCACTATTAAGACGCGATTGTATCTTTCTAGTTGCATGTTAATGATCCTACAAGGAATGAACACATTTAATAGGTGGAATTTTGGGTATTTATACATCTTTTCTCTTCCTATTTTTTCTTGGATTTCATTTGGGAGATTGTCTATGATTTATAGATTATTATTTGACACCTAAATAAGCCTCTCATTTGTTATTTTGGTCTTTTAATTAAATATGAGGTTTTCATTCTTTAAGTGTATTTTTTTTATTCGAGCTTGTTTGAGCTTGGTACCTAGTGAATGATGACCTTATAAGTAGTACCTATGGAAAACGTCTTTAGATCTAGTTGTGAGTTATAAGGCCCTTCCTTTTGTTTCATACTCTAAATTGAAATTATTTCATTACACTGCTATAACTTTTGTTAAGTTTTGGGTCTCTTCCTTGATTATAAACATTAAAGTGTGCTTGTGAATATCTCTACCAATATCATAGAAGTCTAAAAATTCAATTTTTTTGTTTGTTTTTCATTTTTATTTTCTTTACTAGACTAAATAACATTTGTGCTTCATAAGGAAAGAGAGCTAAAATCATTTTGTATATGTGAGAATTACTATACATGAGTTAGTACCACTGAATACATAGTTCTCAAATAATGATTGCATGGTAGTATAATCCACATCAAGGTTCAAATTCGATGTTCATGGTGCTGCCTAGGATTTGACTTTGAGAAAGATTTGTCAAAATTATGTATAACTGATTTAATGTGTTGATAACTCATATGGCAAGATGCATGTGGAAAAAGATAAAAGATGGAATACTTGTTGATCATAATTTTGAAGGCTTGATTGATACCTTAAGAGAAGATAACAAGGTCTTCAAAGTATTTTCCATATGTCCACATCTGTATAGAATATTAAAGCGGTTTCTTTGATATTCTAGGAAGGCAACATCTATTCAGGGTACATCTTGATGATGTATGCACTTCAGTTTTCCAAGAGTACAATACCTTCACCTGCCATACTGAACCTTGAATAAAATCTACTAATGAGATTTAGAATCTGCTGACCAGCCAACATATCTCAGGGTATATATTTGAAGATAAGTTAATCTTCTTTGAGTAGACTTGCTTGGATAAATGATGTGTGCTAGCATTTCTTGAAGACCTGGGTTATATAACTGGGTTGTTGAACTAACAATATGGAAAATGGTAAAATCTCATGTATGTTTCTCTAAGTAGTAAGCTTATATTCTATGAAGCCATTTCAATTAGTTATTTAGTAAGCAACAAAAAGTGACAACTAACCTCAATGCACTAGCCCTGATGATCGATCCCACCGAATCCAATATTGTGGTGCTATTGGTGAAGCCTCTACCTCTATGACTACTGGAAGTAGATTGGCTGACAAATTGTAGCTAATAGCTATTGGTGCTACAACGAAGACTAAAAAATGAGTCATGAACTACAAGAATGGTCATAGCCCCACTGTTGGTGAAGCCTCTGCCTCAAACAATCAATTGCAATGAGTCATGAATTGATTGCAACGAGTCATTAACTAAGGATTCGAGAATGGATATTCACAAAATGAGGAATGAGTCGTCACTACCAAAGTTATGCATTCGTCTTCTTGCAATGAGTCACCAACTATAAAATTTATACAGGCATTGCTTTCAACAAGTCACCAATTGAGGATTCAAGAATGAAGGATTCACAAACTGAGGAATCTGAATGTTCATTTTCCCTGGTCGCAACTATTAAATTTATAGAGGTGTTCACCCTTGCCATCAATTTGAAAAAAATCACGGAGTTGTTCACTGAATCACCATTGCCCTCGATTTGAAAAGCAAAAAGAAATCATGGAGGAATTCACCGAATCACCCTTGGCCTCAATTTGAAAACCAAGGTCCAAGAAATTAGGGAGGAATTTAACCTTGCCCTTCATTTGAAAACCAAGAAGAAATTAGGGAGGAGTTCATCGAATCACCCTTTCCATTGATTTGAAAACCAAGGAATCAGGGAGGTGTTCACCCTTGCCCTCAATTTTGAAAACAAAAAAATCAGGGCGATTGGGACCAAAAATCCAACCTTCCCAAGTAGAAAGAATAGAAAATGGGCGATTGCAAATGAATCTAACCTCACAAAGAAAAACATCAGGCAATTGAAAGCGAATATAACCTTCCAAACCACGTAAATCAGGATAAATCAGGCTTTGCATGGTTTATCTGTCCTTTTTTTTGGGCTAAAATGAAATAAATAATTATTTTTTAAATAATTTTTGGTCTAACTATATAAAATGGGTGTTCTAAAAAAAAATCCCCTCTAAAATTTAAAACCCCTTAAATTTCTCCCTTTGGTTAAAATTCACCACTCAAAATTACCATTCTTCTTGAGTGGAAGTTTCCACTTGTCCTCCTCTCTTATTCTCCAGTTGTGGTGACTCCACAACTTGTTGAGGCTGCTTCTGAGGCTACATATTGAGAGGTAATTCATGCTACCTCTCAACCACCAAGTCTCTACCCTTTTCCTTGCTCCTCAATTCTTTTCATGCATCTCGTACGTCAAGTTCGTACAGGTTCTTGACTCACACACTGATCATCTTCACTTGTCCATTGGCGATATGTTTAAGAAAAACATTTCATTTGCTAAATATCACATCGTAGCCACAATCTTCCAATACTATGACAGAAATAAGATTCTTCTCTAGTCATATAATAAACAACACATCTCTGAGTCTAAGATGGGATTCAGACTCCCTGTGAAAAGTAAATGTAATGATATTGGTCTCATTATACCTCCCATCATCTCCAAACACTATGTTCTGCTTGAGGTCTTTCTCCTCCAAGCCATTGATGATTTCTTTATTCCCTGTCATATGGAATGAGGTATTGCTATCAAGATAGCGCATGATTCTGATTACAATGCTTTGCATGCATGCAATGAGAGTAAAATCAAGCTAGAATTATGAATCTAGAGCCTCACCTATTGCTACAACAGTAGGCTCCCTTTTTCTTGCCTTCTTCTGTAGATATTTTGATGCATAGTTCCTAAACTAATGCTGGTGAAAAAACTTATTTTTGAACAAGTGGTTCTTCTTTACCTCCTTGCATTGGGACTTATTTCCCTTGGCTTTCTTTCTTCTGCTAACTAATGCAAAATATTATTCCACTTCATTCAATTAGGTCCCATCTATGGTGTTTTCCCAAATCTCTTCTTGCACAGAGTCAGGCCATAAACACTCCCACTTTGGTAGCTTATCCTTGCCATTTACTTAGTCCTGGTAGCTACGCTAGCTCTTGGGAAGGCCTAGAAGTGCTAGTCTAACTAGATTGTCTTCATCAAATGTAACACCTACACTTCCAAGCTCATTCTGACATTGGGTGAACTTGGTCAAGTACTTTGGTATTGTGTTGTCGTTCTCCATCTTGATGTTTTTTTATCTTTCCCTTAAGTGCCAGCTTCCTATGGTTAATGGTGTTCTAAAACAGGTTTGTCAAGTCCTTCCAGATCGCATATGGAGTCTCCTTATCATGGAGGTTTGAGACAATATGATCTCAAACTCCTTCTAGGACAATCCTTCTCACCTTTGCAACTCATTTTCTCCACTCTGCCAGATCTTGAGCATCAGCTGCTAGAGGCTTAGGAATATATTTGTCTTTGAATTCCTTAATCTAGTTGTCTTCCAACAATGCCTCCATTTTTTCCTTCCAATAAATATATTTCAAACTACCCCCAAGTGCATATTCAAGTCTGAATATGTAGAGCGACATCCTACTGGCTCTGAGGTATCACACTGCAAATTTGATTTCACCTACAAAAGACAAACTCGTAATCTCCTCTTCTATGGTGATTTCATCTCTGATACTGTAAATAAATTCCTTATATATTCAAAATGTTAATTGTAATATGCTAAAACAATAGACTTGAATATTCTTTACTCATCACCAAAAACAATTAAACGACTGCAAAATCACAAATCATACAAGATAACAAATTCAATCAACACATTACACAATGATTTCCTGGGGAAAGCCACAACGAAAAACCCTTTCTATTTGTATATTGCATTAGTCAGAAAATATGAGAATATTAAAATTCTTTTCTCAATCCCAACTGATCTTTTCATATCTCTACCTATCTCGTAGCTTCTTAGAGAAGCCTAGGCCAATACATTAGCAATTTCTTCCTTTCCCAAGTCCCTATTTCCTTGCAATTTTCCTCAAGGAATTAGACCCTTATTAACTATGGAGATTACTAAATATGAATTGCTCAATCCCGATAGGCCCTCCTCTAACTGCATGCACCACCTGTACAATTTGGATGATCATACTCCTGATACTACAATGTCCCTAAACTCCAATCTCAACTGGGTCTTTCTCATATCTGACATGCATGAGTTAATTATGAGTGAATATTTACTTTATTGTTTGATCGCTATAGGTAACACCACACTCCATTGCAAGAAACAACATACTGCTAGATCTCGCATTAGTTCCTCCAATAGCTGGAACTAGTTTAACTAATTTTAACTCAGTTAGACTGAATTAATTAATTATAAATCAAAATAAACTCACTCAAGGATCCTATAAAGTAGGAGACATTGTACATGACTTTAGGAGATTATATATAATATATTTATATATACTATATAATAATATATTATATATTGTTTTTATTTTGAACAGATAATAGAATTTTAAGAACATCATCTTCACATTTATTTATTTGAACACCTATTCCTTCCTAAAAGTTATTTCTTGAATTCATATCAGAGTATAAGAACAATATTTTATGCATATTATATATAATAATCATCTCCTCCTATAAATACTATAGATCCATATTCTATGCCACCACTCATTTACTATCCTAACACTTCCATAAACTATTCTCAACTATGCTCCTTCACTAAAAGAATGCACATATGCATATTTTTTTTTGAAACATAGCTCCAAAATATCCTAATGCCCCCAAAACGTGGGAAAAATATTTGCAATAAATGCAAAACTGTTTGAAAAGAGAACACCATCTACTTACACATACAAAACTAACCAATGAAAAGGACATTCACAGGAAATATGACTACAAGTTGTATCTACTTCACAGACTTGCAGATATTTTAACAAACACAATCTCACATTTATTTTATTTGAACACTATAATCCTTACTAAAAGTTATTTCTTGCATTCATATCAATGCATGAAGAACAAGATTTTATGCATATTATATATAATAATCATCTCCTCCTATAAATAATATATATCCATATTCTATGCCACCACTCACTTACTATCCTAACACTTCTACAAGCTATTCTCAACTCTGATCCTTCACAAAAAGAATGAACATATGCATGTTTTTTTTGGAACATAGCTCCAAAATATCCTAATGGCGCAAAAACGTGGGAAAAATATTTGCAATAAATCCAAAACTATTTTAAAAGAGAACACCATCTACTTACACATACAAAACTACCCAATGAAAAGGACATTCATAGGAAATATGACTATAAGTTGTATCTACTACACAGACTTGCGGACCAAAATTGCAATTTTGACATAATAAACCCTTAAAACAAGCACTTGCATTCAAGGTTTTAGATGTGGAGACATTTCACAGTACGAGATGTAATTCCCAATCATGTCTATCTAAAGGCCATACCATTTGTATTGAAAGGAAACTACCAAAACAATCAAACAAAATAAAAAAAATCACCAGCATAACCAAATAAAAAGTACATTCATGTGAAGCCTAACTACAAGTTGTATTTTCTTCACCGACTTGCAGCCCTAAGTGCAACTTTGACATAATAAACCATCAAAACAAGTACTTTTGTTCATGGTGTTAGTTGTGAAGGAATTTCACAATGTTGGATGTAATTCCCAATCATTTGTATCTAAAAGCACTATCATGTTTATCCAAAGGCAACTTCCAAAAAAAATTGATGAAATTAAACAATCCCCATCATTAGTTTTTATTATATGCATGTGTGTGTGTGTGTGTGGAATAATAATGATTAATATTATTAGAAAATGAGAAAGAGAAAACCAATAATTAAAACATTTAATTGCAATTGACTTCAGAATTCAACATATAGAAATAAAGAACTCAAATAAGAGAGTATGACAAACCTACTACAAATGAAACTATGAGGCAAGATATTTGTTTATGTGCCCTAGGGTAGATCCTATCTAGGAATATTGAAACTCTTAGAACATATACATACTGATTCAAAATCTCTTTCTAAGGTAGGTAGATTTGAACCTTGCACTTCCTAGATATTTGCTGCTAAAATCAACCTTATGTATATTGATCGCTTATGAAACTAACCCTTCAGAGACATTGCCACAAGGATTTTCCCCAAAAATAACTATTGAAATAAAATTCCAAACTTTATGAAATAGAACTTTTGTATATAATCATTGTTCTGAGACACACCTCGTAATAATTCTTATAGAGATAAGACAACAACCATCCTCCCCAATGAAGAAATAAACTAAAAAAACATGGCTTCATTAAGTTTTGAATCAGATCAGAAGATAGGCTTAAGCCTTGCAATTCCGTTGCATTATTTAGATGGAAAAATATTGATTCAAGGCTTCTACAAAGTCTTAGTCCAAAGTTCGTTGCCTTATTGGCACCCCTAAAAGGCACCCCTATAACAATGGAAAAATATAACCTCCTTGAAAGAGGAAGTTGTCTGTCTAGAGTTTTCTACGATTACTCTAAGGTAGAGTAGTATATTGAGATTGAAGATTAAACTTGATAATGATAGCTGAGTCAACCCCCACAATAATGTTTTAAATACTATACTAATTGTTTCTTTCATATATCTTGTTGCCTCTAAGAAAATATATTTGACCGACAACTAATGTATCCTTAATGGTTGGAATTAATTTTATTCTGGAGGGCCTCTTGATGGAGTTGCTTGAGTTGTGTATCTAGAAGGTATTTTACTATTGATCTCTTTAGTGGCAAGAATTGTGTCACCCGCTAGTTCCAATTCTATGTAGAAGTTTCTATTCCCAAATACATGAAACCAATTTATTTACTAGATTTTCATGTCAACTCGTGGATGCCAAATTTTGTTTGCATATATGGATCATTCATGCAAATATTTTTGCACTAATTAGTTTTAAATCCACCTGAAATGATCTATTACTCTATATTTCTTTTTTTTATCATTGAAATAGATACAAAATTTAAATGAAAGTAGAATATAGAAATAGCCAAAACTACTCAACATGATTTGAAGTACATGAATGAAACTAATATTCTATAGAATTTTGACTAATTTTCTCTTAAAATAGAACATAATTAGCTCTTCATTGAACTTCTTTTATTGGTAATAATTGTTAAACTTGTATCATGTGAACTGGGACAGAAGATCAAAGATGTAAGCACAATTATTATACCAATGACCTAATCCATAAGATGTACATGCACCGATCCAATTCGTTGGGATTAGAATTAGAGATCCACAATGATTTAAGAGATAAAGGTAACGAGAAAGGTTGTAGGACTTAGCTTCTATGGATCATTTTTGTTAGCAGGTGTCTTTTCTAAATATTTAAATAATTTTCCTTTGAAGATCCTTTCTTTCTTAAATATTTCCAAGTATTCATCAGTATCTTTGGAGCCTAATGTGGTCTATATAAACAAAACTAGGGAATTCTCCTTATGAGAAAAAGGTGGAATCATAAAAATACTTGGGTGCTCATTTAGGCTTCCAATCAATTTATGTTTAGGACCAAATTCAATTCTAGATAAAATTTAGTTGTTGATTGGAGAGTTGGCCTAATAGAATTCTAAATCTTGTGAGGGCAGTGATGCTAATATCCACCTTTAATAAGATGCCTAATTATGTGTCCATTATTGAGGGCCCTAACAATGTTGGAAAATAAAGTTTAGTCAAGATCTATCCATTCATATTTCCTATGATACTTCAATCCATTGGTTGAAACTTGCACCATTAAACTAATAAGGTAGTCTGTAGTATGTGTATGCACCTATTTAGTCAGGTGGGCAAGAACTCAATGGCAGAAAAATAGTTGAGGAAATTTTCTTCTGTGTATCATTTGTGGAAGCAGGGCATCTTGTCCATATATTTGAATACATGTCCTTTCAAGATCCTATCTTTCTTAAATCTCTCCAAGCAATAGTTAATACCTTTAGAGTTTAATATGGTCTATGTGGAAAAAAATAGTTCAAGAGAAATTCATTAACTAAGTGATGAAGTTATCACTTGGAATAATAAATGGAGAGCCCTAGGTCACATGTCAGTATTATAGGAACTAGATATTCAAAGGCTTAGTATAAGGGATGATAGGCTAGATAGATCCCTATTTATAGAACTACTTGGTTGTGAGAATAATTGAAGAAAACATCTTCAGACAAAAATACAATATTTTTTCATCTCCCTCGGGAGCTTCCTCTTTCTTATTTGAAAGTGTAGCAAGAAAGGCTCAATTTGACTTTAGCCTTAATCAAATTGAGTAAATCGAATTTCCACGTCAATAAGACAACTTGGAGGTAGTTAACTAGTGTGACATGACTCTTGTTACTTATTTGACTCAGTAAATTTGAGTTATCGGCTTGGATTTCAGTCATGCATGTGTTGACTGCTAAATTTTAGCAATCTAGTTTAATTATTTTCAGTTGTACTTAGTTAACTAGCCCCTAACATATAATAGAGTCAACTGAAGGTCAATTGTGCAGTGAGGCAATAGTCTAACTCAGTGATCTATTAGTTAACTAATCAATTAATGCAAAAAAGCTCATGCACGCATGGATTTCAAATTTCTTAGCTAGAGTAGAGGAGACAAAGGCTAGTGTAACATGGCTTGTATACTAGTTGAGCATATAATTGTTGCAGGCAATTAGGAGAACAATTCCTTGGGAATTGTGCAAGGAAATATGGACTTCCCTACTCTTTAAGAGCTCGAATTAGCTAATATTTAGGCAAGGAAATAGGAGGATAGAGGAGGAATAAAGTGGCTAAGTGTTAGCAAAAGTTCCCATTTAGTAGGGAGAACAATTTTACCTTTGTAGGTGGTGCTTAGAGTTGGAGCATGCAATTGTAATAGTTTCCCTATTCAATTAATTATGCAAAAAGTTTTGAGGGGTTTTCCGAGTTGGGTTCCCCTAGAAATCACTGTGTACTTGTGGTTTTGTTTGTTGCATGTCTATTCATGTTGTTCTAAATTGTGATTTCCATTCCGCGGAGTACTAGAGTAGAATTTTTATATCTTGTTTTTAGTTCAAAATCTTGAGCACTTGTAATTTTTATGAAATTTATACATGGTTTAAGATCCCTAAAGTCACATTAGAATAAATATTTCGAATTTTTCCCTAAGGATTTTCGAATTTTCATCTTAAGTGTAGGAAATTTTGTTCAGATTCAAGAGAATGTCTTTCAATGGAGAGAGTACCCTAGAGAGTATATCGAATTTCGAAGCTTGGAAGGACCGAATAGAAGTATTAATTTATGATAATGGCGTGTTAAAATATGAAAAAAATTGGCATTGTGACTATTTACTAGTGTGATGTGAACAAAATATCCCAATTGAAGAAGGATGTTGCTAGAGCTATGAGGATCATCCCAGAGGGTGTGAGAGACCACATAGTCTCAAAGTTACATGGCAAGGAGACTCCCTATCCTATGTGAAAGACCCTCACTAAGATATCCAAAAATATCAATCATGTGAGAAAACTTGGTTGGATGAACAAATTGAAGATTGAAGACAAAGGATATGAGGTAGTCCTCGGCAATGATAAGGCCTACCTTGAGCATTTTTCTTCAATACAGATCAAGCAAATTGGTGTGAGGATCATGATCCTCTACACACTATAAGAAGATGCATGTGTAATCTTCAGGAGCAAGGCCAATATTAGAGATGTGGTGGTTGAGAGGGAGTATGATAAAGCTCTCAATATGGAGACTTAGTCAGTTGGAATTTGGGCTCACCAGTAGGATGATGATGATGTGGACCAGGCAGAGACCTCTAATATAGGTAGAGTTTGAGCTAAGTAGAGGGATAAATTTCATTTATACCTCCAGGAGTGAGGTGGGGTGTCATAGAGCCTTATTCCTAGAGTTTCACATATTTGCACAGGGTCCATTAAGGTGTCCTCTTCATGGACCATTACCTTGATATAAGGGCCCAAAATATTCAATAGTAGAAGGATCAGTTTGAGTTGGTGCAATTGATGATGAGGAGCACATTGAGTCTTAATAGTAGCGTAAGATGCATAGTGCAGAACCAACAATAGTGAAATTTTCCTAGTAGATAGTTGCAGAGACATAATTGATTCAAATTTTTTTTTTTATGCTTCTCAGTTGGAGTTGTTGTAGTAGAAACAATAAAAGTGAGAGGTATTTCTATAGTACGTTCCACGTGTGCTTGATATGAGTGGTGAAAAATCCCTTTCTTGATACGAGGGAGTGTTAGAAAGTGTAGCATGAAAGGATAAATAATCAAGGTCTAATCTCCTGGAATACTTTATTTTATTTATTGAAGAGGGAGAAGATGTTTAAAATTGTTAAATATCTTTGTTTAGAAATAATTAACAAAGAAAATGATTTTTTGATTATTTCACGAGAATTAAGAATGGAGTGAAATCAAAATAATTATTAAATAGTCATTTAATAATTATTCTAATTACAAAAATAAGGAAAATTAAATAAATAATGATTTATCTAACTATTCTCATGGGTTTTTTTTATTTAAATAAGAAAATAATTTAATGAAAGTGGTTTACTAAATTATTTTCCATACTGAAAGTGATTTTACTATGGTAAAAAAAAATCTACATGGTGTATTACGATCCACCTAGTCAGAAATGGCTACGTAATCACTTTTTGGTGATAACATCATGCATGGAATTTGAATTTCTTATCTAGAGTGGAAGAGACAAAGGCTATTGTAACATGAGTTGTATATTAGTTGATTGTATATTTATTACATGTAATCAAGAGATCAATTCCTTGGGAATTGCGCAAGGAAATAGGGAATTCCTTATTGTTTAGGAGCTCGAATTAGATCATATTTGTGAAAGGAAATTGGAGACTAGAGGACGCATAAATTGTCTAAGTGTTGGAGAGAATTTCTCATTCAGTATGGAGAACAATTTTATTTGTGCAGGTTGTGCTCGGAGCTGGAGCATGCAATTTTAATAGTTTCTCTCTTCAACTGATTAATGCAAAAAGTATTCACGGGTTTTTCCTAGTTAGTTTCCCCTAGAAATCATTTTTACTTGTGGTTTTGTGTGTTTCATGTCTACGCATGTTGTTCTAAATTGTGATTTCCATTCCGCATATTAGTAGAGTTTAAATTGTGTCTCTTGTTTTTAGTTCAAAATATTGAGGAGATGCAATTTCTATCAAATTTCTACATTTCCCAAGAGAGAGAGAATTATTGTGGAAAATACTTGAATGATTGCAATCATAAGGCCCCCCAGAAAGGATCTTTCTAAGGATATATATTATTTCAAGGACCAATATTTGATGTCTAGTATGAATTTTTAAATATGGCACTAGGGGATATGCTCTTTTATGCAAGGTGGCATAACTCAAGGTTTATATTCTTGGCTTTTTTCTTGGCTACATCAACTTTGAGCATTTTTAAGCTCTTTTGACTTTAGGCTTATCATACATGGGATCTTATTTGGTCTTCTCCTCTTCACGCCTTATTTTATGACATATGGTAAGTTAACCATGACTAGAAAGATGATGAATCTGTATGGAAGTGAATGGGAACATGAAAATGTGTAAAATATGGTTCAGGGATATGAACTTGATACACCTACCTAGGTCACTAGTAGTACAAATTGACTTAAAAAATAATGAACCATCATAGTATGGTGAAGAAAACTACAAGAAAGTGGAGTTTTATGATATGTTATTAGATTACAACTAATATTTACCACTGTCATTGCCCCTTAAGAAACAATGTCACCACATATAATCAAGAACCACTTACATAAAACCATAGTAAATTCATTGAAGCAATGATGTGAGGTGTCATAATCATGTGTATGAAGTCACAATGTACCTTCTACATGTGTAAGTACCAATTGAAGTGTTTATAAGGTATATATTGAAAAGTTGATATAATGATATATTGTTATGGAGTTAACTAGGTGAGTCAATTATCTAAGGTGAGACCATCATGTAGAATAAGTTTGTGAAGGATATCATGAATCTTGCTTTGAATGACCAAGTTGAAGAACTCACATCAGTTTAAACTAAAACATTGTGCCACTGGAAGAGTGGTGCTAGTACTTGTTTCCCAAATATGTGACCATTGTCATCTCATACCACACGAGGGGGGAATAAATAGAAGATATGATGGGTTAAATGTTGGAGCTTGCTATGATTTTCTATGTCAATACAATTTGTATTGTACTCTTCAAGAACCTCATATTCCATGACTAGGGACAAGCACACTGATTTCATATACCAGATTCTCTAGAAAAAGGTCTAGAAAGTGATAGTGGTTATAAAGTATGTTTAAATAGGTTAATGGGTTGTTGATATCTTGACTAAGTCCTTGGAAAAGGAGAAGTATAAGGGTGAACAATTTTCCTGCTAGGATGGAGTGTTAGATTTTACCTTGTTCATCTCATGTAGTCTTCGCCATTGCACCATGGTGGACACAATTAATAGACATAACAACTACTATGGGATTATTTTTTCCTAAATTATTATGCAAAAAAAGTGTGAGGGATGTACAATTATGTAGGGAAATGAGGAGAGAATGCATTTATCAATTTTAGCTTATTAAATTATTTCCAGTATTTCCATCTTTAGTTAAATCCAATTAAAGTTCTAGCTATAGTTAAATTTAATACAATTGCATGGTCTATTATTAGAGAAAGTAACAAACCCTTAGGCAGAAAGAGTCCTTGTGTGAGGAGCTATGTGAGGGTGCAAATCCCAAGGACGAGTGAAGGAAAAATTCCCAATGTGGAAGAACACTAACGGTTGGAATAATTAATGAATGGTGGTTGTGATGGTGGCTAGGTGGTGGTGGAAAACAAAGATCTATTAAGGTGAGCATTAATGCTACACAGTTGGGTGAGAAAACCTCTTTGACTTCGGGGGAGAATATTAGAATAGGCATGTCCGGCATCAAGACCAATTGAGCCAACCCTTAAGGCTAACTCTTGTTTATTGGAACTCTAGACGTATTTGAATTTTGAGTTAGTATAAGCTACATTTTCTGTAAAAGAAAATAAATTTTTCACACTTCGAAATGCTATACATATCCATCATAGAATGGGGACTTTAAAAGTATTTTTTTATTTTATTTTATTGCAAGTGCTTCTTGATGTAGTTGGTACAACTTAAATTTCTTCTAGTTCATTTAATCATCCTTGGTCATATTTATCTTCTTCTTCATCTTTATCTCATAGTGCACAAGGAAATCTCACATGATATATCTTCAATATTTTCTAGAACTTGTCCTTGGGAAGTTGCAGACAAGCTTTGACTCCAAACCACTTTTAGGGAGAAAATGGGATTTTGATCCTTTATAGTCACCTTGAAACTCCTTGCAAACTACATTTATACAAGTGTTTGGAAAGGAAATGTGATACACAAATTACAGTAGAACTTTCAACTTTCAAGAAGATATTTAAATTTGAGGTTTTCTAGAAAAAGTGACTTTGCTCAAGTGTTTCTAGTCAACTGTAATGTATAGTGTTTATATGAATGTGTACATTTTAAGGTGGGTGGCATAAGTTATTTGTTATTCATTTTTTATTATTAATTAGAATACTTTATCATGTTCCTGTGTTATAGATAGTGAATTACACTAGCATTTTCATTCTTTTATATACAATATTTTTGAAGTGATTTTGAGTTGTAGATCTCAAATATCAACATTCGTCTTTCATGGTCAACTATTGATACCATGCCTATTTCAACCCAATTTTTTTTCACCTCAGGTTGTTATGTGACTTCTTATCAAACTCTCAACACAATTGCATGTTTCATCATTATATTTTGTTAATGGTTTAACAATTCTACAATTATGGACATCCAACCAAAAAAATTTCTTTCATAGAATATAATCTATATTAATGACCTTGTAGAAACGTTTCAAGACCTTCACGTAGGTTAACAATATCTAATTTAAGAATTTCAAGTTGTTTATGCACATTTAGTAGATGAAGTATATTTCCATTGATATAATTTGTATTTGTGGCAAAGTATGCTTTATGGTTTGAGTTACACACTCAGAACTATTTCATTAGGATATAATTGTTTTGTTTATTCGGATTTGTTATGATGTCTAAGGGTAACATCCTTCAATGTTATTTATTGATACTTTGCATGTGCAGTAAGGAATTTCCTGTCATTTATTAATTCTGTAACTAATGGAATTTCTATTAAGATAAAGTTTGGTAGTCGATGTCCTAAATTTATATATTGACTCTCTAGATATAATAATGTTGCCCCTCATTAATGTTATATATCCTATCCAAAATGTGCATCATTAGGTATAATGATGGCAAAAAATTACTTATTATACCTAAGGCACATTTTGGAAGGGATAGCTTATAAGGATTACGCGACCAATTCCTACTAACATAGGAGTAGAAAATCAATGTTATAGGATGGTGAGGGTTATGGTTGAGATGAATAAAATAAAGGTAAAGGCAAGGTACCAAGGGTTTCTCCCATTGGAAAAGTGGTTTCGTAATCCCTTAATATGAAATCTAACTTAAGTGGAAAACACAATTCAATTCGTTTATTGAATTTATCTTATCATACTAGTCATAAAGTTTCATTGTTGAACAGATACTAAGTAACTATACATATAGGACCTTTGATTGCTTTGACATTGTTGAGCATTGGATTGATTCAATAATAAGAACCTAATAAGTTTCTCAAATATGTGGACATAATGATGGTTAAGTTCCTCGCATCTCTTAGAAGTGTACTTAATTAATGTGGAAAATTAGTTAGGGATGCATGACTTGGAATCTTGGTTTCATCAATAAATTCAAGAAGTTTAGCACATTGAAAGTATCCTCTATAAGAAGTTGTGGTGGAATATCAAATTCCTATTTAGAAGTTATAATCATGCTATATGAATCGCTCAAATTTCATTCAAAGTTCTCCTATATTGAATCTACAAGGGTAAGAATCTAGATTTTTGTTACTATAGGGTAACTCACCGAAATAAAAATTGGGAAAAAACTAGAGCGTAGGTGGATACTAGAATCAAGGTAGGTTCCTTGGCCTCAAGAGACCTTTCGAAAATCTTCCCCATGGAGTACCTTCCTATCTTCCTTCAAACTCAGGGAATTTACCCTAATGTGGTTAGTTCGGGGGTTACTGTTATTTACTCCAATTAGTAATTTAGTTCACTGTTGAGTTTTTTTATTTTTTAGTTTCCTAGAAAGGTTATGTCCTGTGAGTCTTATTTTGGCATAAAAAGTGTTAAGGCATTAAAATGATATGTTTAAGAGATAATGTTGTGAGTTAGGTCATTAATTTGTATCCAACTCTTTTTACTCAATTTCCCTCATAATGGAAGTGGGCATATAATAAATACAGTGCGTTAGTTATATTTGAACTATCATGGTTGAGCAAGGTTTCTTCCTATCAGTATTGTTTTGGCATAAACATAAACTTTGTTAAGGCATTCAATTGACATGCTTAATAGATATATAGTGACTTAATTCATTAATTTGTATCAAACCTTCTTGACTAAATTTTCTTCACAATGGAAGTGGGAATCTAATAAATACAAAGGCTCAGTTATATTTGTACTATCATGGTTGAAAATTGGCTACTAAAAATAACTTCTAAAACACTTTTATCAAGTATATATCAAAATATTCAACAACTTAGAAGTCCCACATGTTTTAAAAGTGGAAACTATAATTCATATGTACATAATCAACTACTCATACAATATTTTCTAAGAGGATATTACATGTTTCTTTTCCTTAGAGGAGATTACATGTTTATTTTATTATTTTGTAGAGTTTGTCTCGTTAAAGGAAAATAAATAAAGTATTTTCATCCAATTTGGCCCCACCAGGAAAGCACTATACAATTTTAGTAAAAATCTACTACAAATATTTTATGGATTTCTCTTTTGCCGAAAACCATAGAAAACGATGACCTATATAATGAAAAAGATATTTTGTTAGATTACAAATCCAATGTCATTAGTACTTAAATTCAACATTGAATAAAAGTGTTAAATTCAACATTGAATAAAAGTCTTGGTATAGGCTCGAAACATCGACAAAAGAATGGAAAACAATGTGGATCATCCGAATTCAGCTTCTTAGAAACCCTCCATAGAAACCTACAAACTAAGAGTGTTAGAAACTACAAATGTGGACTACTCATGTAGTCATTAGTCTTTGTTTACAACAAACCAAATGGTCCTAGGAATAAGTGCATAAATTTTGGTCATGCACTACCTATCTGATGTTATTCAAAAAATGATTTGAAAAATAATGATGTTATCAGATGTATCTTATGTGGAAACTAATGAATATATGTGAAACATTAATATAATTTCAATATAAAGAATGTTGGAAGTATACCCAAAATAATTCATGTTGCATGATGCCTGGGAGTGCATTCTCACTCTCATGTCTAAGAGTGAGATGTTATTGATTACTTTTGGTCCTAGAAACAATGCACCCAATATTGTAATTGTTCATGGTATTAACTACCAATAATTTAATAATACAATTCCTCTCATTGGGTTTTCTAGGACCGGGAGGTTGGAGAGAACCCCTTGCATGTTGGATGGAATAACAAAGTTGGGGTTGAGCCCGAATTCAAGGTTTAAAAAACTTCCAACATATATTCCAAAGTAAGGAAAATACATAAATCTTTTGGTTTGTTGAAAGAGATGAAGAGAATGGGATGTATGCTGGATTTGTTATCATACACAAACTTGATCATTCTCTTTGCTTACTAGAAGCCATAAGACAGTTTAAACATATGAAATGGAGTGGATGCTTTCCATACGTGGTGACATATAGTATCTTGTTCAACAATTTTAGAAAATGAAGGAAATTAGATCAATATCACTAGATTTTGGAAGATATGTTTTGACAATTTTGTGCTCCTAATCAAATCACTTGTTATTTTCTTCTTATTACTACCTCTATAATCCTCTAACACACATCCTTTGTCTTTATATTCCTCGAAAATATGAACTTGATGCTTGATAATCCAACATGGGTATATTTTTCCTCATTTAAAAAGGTCCTCTAATTTTGAGAATGTAAACTTAAAATCAGAGCACAAAGTTTCCAGGAGTAGGAAATATTGGAGAAAAGCTGACATCAACCATGTAAGAATATTTTTAATCATTCAAAGGAAATTATTTCAATTTCTTGAGCATCACTAGTAAA
The DNA here is from genome assembly GCA_000404065.3 of Pinus taeda. Taxonomy (NCBI): domain Eukaryota; kingdom Viridiplantae; phylum Streptophyta; class Pinopsida; order Pinales; family Pinaceae; genus Pinus; species Pinus taeda. The sequence continues at coordinate 109,348 of APFE031402426.1, read as the reverse complement.
GGTAACACATGCAGCTAGATGATCTAGTCATAAATGTACAGTCACTAAAGTGGGTATGAAAATGCACCACCTTTAGGTAGGTGGCAAAACACCAACCAAAATAGTTATGCATTACTAGAGAGTGGCACTGGGATAAATCCTTTTCAGCTATCAATGTCCTCCCTCCTCAATCCAACACCACCATTATAAGTTTTGATCTTTAGGTATACAACACCAATATCTCTTTGTACCTTGTCAAGGCTTCTAGAGATATTAATAGATTTTGCATGAATATACTTTTGAAACCATTGGAATTTTTGTAATAGCCGGTGGGTTGGAGATTTTATAATTCAACCATGAGAATGTCATATAGTGGTAATAAGGGGTCATGGCCAAATAGGTAAGAGACAAATTTATGATATCCCTATTCGCATTGAAAGAGTCTTTGGACAAGATCATTCTGTAGAATACTGTTTTTGAACTCATACGTAGAGGCCTCTACAAGTTGTTGAAATCTAGAGATGGAATGTTAAGACAACATGATAAGTACCAATCTAAGATTGATTAAAAAGATAAGTTCTTGGTGAAGGGTTAAGTACTACCATAAGGATTAGAATACATGATTTCAACAATCAGTTCAATAAACTCTATCACTATTCCCTAGAGAGGTCAACTCTATGAGTCTACGATTGTGGTCATCTATGTTACATATTTCGAAGTTGAGTTTTCTTTGCATTTGAGTGAAATAAAGTCAAATAAACTTAAGGTGATGTTGAATGATGTTGAATATTTTAAGACTAATACGAGGGTATTAGGTATCTAGATCAAGACAAGATATGATCCTTGGGAGGTAAGAATACTCAGACAAAAGAAGATGGAATGAACCTAAAGTTGTATCTTCTAGTCAAGGGTCTATGACCATGGAGGAAGTTAATTCCTCTTATTTCCATCATGATACTCATTAAGATGGGAAGAAGCTTCTGACCTAGTATCATGTTGAAACTCAAAACTAGACTCTCGTTTACCTTACTAACAAGAGATGTGATGTATCTCATAAAATGAAGGAGGTAACTCTCCAACATATATTTCACTTATTGAATACTTCTTTCCATATTCCTTATCGTGAAATGGATACCATGATGCCGTCTATTGCCTTCCTTCCTTGATAACTATTCTAGCTGATATTTTTAGTGCCCATATATTATATTCAATCTCATTGTTTGAACATGTAACTTCAGTGTCCATAACATTTCCAACCTCTATAGTTTTTTAACCCTCTACAGAAATTACCTGCATATGAATTCTAAAACATAGAAAATAAACAATGTGAGAGCATAACACATATGCATAGAGATTTTCCCCTGGATCCCAAAACCGAGACCACCAGCTTGATTTTTCATTATGTTCCTTTGAATGTTATAATACATATTTATACATGTCGAATCATCCAATACCATGGACCAAAAACCATCGCGTCGAAAACCATGGACTAAAAACCATCGCATCCAAAACCATGTATGAAAATCATCGACAAAACCATAGGTAGGTCCACCCAACCTAACATAGGGTGCAAAACCAAAATTTTTCGTAGCGTTGCCCTGGGCCGCATAAATTGGGGTTACTTGCACCCCTCAAACCCCCTATGACTCCCCTCACTACGCAATCGGCGCAATGAAGGGGGGCTCCGCCCCCCATCTAACCCCCCAACTAACTACGTGGGCTAGTCATGGAGATAATATAACACAACCCAACATTGTCCGACTCTTTGTTTTCTTTCCATAAGGGGCCACAAGAGAGCTTAGTCATTTATCCATCCCTGCAACACCCATTGTTTCTCTACACCAAGAGAACTTCTCAGAGTTCACAAATTTTGTCAATGCAACTGCAATATTCTTCAAAGTGTCCACCTTTACCAGCAACACCTTTTTGTCTTCTATCATATCCCTCACAAAGTGATACTGAACATCAATGTGTTTTGTCTTTGAATGATATGCAGGGTTCTTTGCCAAGAAAATTGCACTTTGGCTGTCACAGTCTATCCTTATATATCCCTATACTAACCCCATATTTGAACACAATCTCCGCAAGAAAACTGCTTCCTTGCTTGCATGAGTGGCTGCCATGTATTCTTCCTCTGTGGTTGATAGTGCCACTACAGATTATTTATTACTCATCCAACTCACTGCACCTCCAAATAGGTTAAACACATACCCACTTGTAGATCTTCTCTAATCCAGATCTCTAGCCCAATCTCCATCAGCAAAGCCACGAATATCCAACACTCTATCCAATCTTGGTCTTCCTTGGTAGCAAAAACCATAATCACTAGTGCCACGCACATACCTGAAAACCCACTTCACTGCTGTCTAATGCTCCTTCCCTGGTTTTGACATAAACCTGCTCAATACTCCCACTGCATGGGCAATGTCTGGTCTAGTACAAACCATCACATACATCAGGCTACCGACTGCACTTTCATATGGAACACAGGACATCTCCTCTTCCTCTTCTTATGTCTTGGGACACTGTTCAACAAATAACATTACTCCAACAGGAATAGGAACCTTCACCGGTTTACTATCCTACATATTAAACCTCTATAATGTTGTCTCGACATACTTCCTCTGGTTTAACCAGAGCTTCCTCTTTGTCCAATCTCTTTTAATTTCCATGCCGAAATTATAGTTTGCAACACCAAGATATTTCATGTAAAATTTGGAGAACAAATGAGTCTTCAAATCCTGGATAATTTCTTTGTCATTTCCAACCAGCAACGTATCATCCACATACAAGACCAGATAAATAACATGGTCGCCAATTAATTTAAAATACACATACTAATCTCCTTTGCTTCTGGTGAAGCCAAGTCCCCATATATATGTATCATATTTCTGATACCACATCCTTGGTGACTATTTTAGCCCATACAGAGACTTCTTTAACTTACATACGCGATTTTTCTTACCCTTGACCACAAAGCCTTCAGGTTGCTTCATGTAGATCTCCTCTTCAAGATTCCCGTGAATAAATGTTGTCTTCACATCCATCTGTTCTACCTCAAAATAAAAAGCAGTAGCAACAGATAAAAGTAATCTAATAGAAGTTACCTTGGTAACAGGAGAAAAGATATCACTAAAATCAAATCCTGACACCTGGGAATAACCTTTTGCTACCAACTGAGCTTTATATTTCTCCACCTTTCCTTCTTCATTTGTCTTCTTCTTGAACACCCATTTCCTGCCAATGGGTCTCCTTCTAGCGGGCAACTCCACCAGGTCCCAAGCCTCATTTTTGTGTAAAGATGTCATTTCATTAGCCATGGCCTCTTTCCAGAGTTTTCCATCCTCTGAATCTACTGCTTCCTTCATAGTTCTGGGATCATCATCAGTAGTAGATAAAGAAAAATTTGAATAGAACGTAGATGAACTATACCTTTCTGGCTGCCTTCTTTCTCAAACTGATCTTCTCACACCCAGAGTTTGTGGCTCTTCATCTTTTGATTCCTCCTCTACTGTAGAGTCTCATTCTTCCTCCTTTAGCTCAAACTCTATCTTCTCAGGTTCCTATGGTTGGACTCCATGTTTAATAACATCTTTCACCTCTATGAACACCATATCTCGATTGTACACAACCTTCCTTGTTATTGGGTTCCAGAGCTTATAAGCCTTTAAACCATCCTTATACCCAATAAAGATGCACTTTTTAGTTTTACTATCCAACTTGGTTCGTTTCTCCTTTGGAACATGTACATATGCATCACTTCCAAATACGCTCAGATGTAAAAGAGAAGGTTTCTTACTAGTCCATACCTCTTCTGGAGTCTTATCCTCCAATGCTGATGAAGGTGATCTGTTGACCTGGTAACATACAGTCTCCACCACCTCTACCCAGAATTCTTGTCCTAACTCAGCACCACTGAGCATGCTTCTTGCCCTTTCCATCAACGTCTTGTTCATTCTTTCTACAACTCCATTTTGCTGAGGTGTTTATGGAGTAGTATTCTGTCGTGTTATACCACACTTCTTATAGAATTCTTCAAATTCCTTACTACAAAACTCTCAACTGTTATCTGTCCTCAACACCTTTATCTTCTTCTCTGTCTGGATTTCCACGAGAGCCTTAAATTCTTTAAACCTGTCAAAGACTTCATATTTCTTCTTAAGGAAATATATCCATGTATTCCTTGAGAATTCATTTATAAATGATACATAGTACGCAGACTTACCTAGTGGTGGAACCTTCACGGGTCCAAACACATCACCATGCAGAAGTTCTAATATCTGTTTTTCCCTTTTACTACCAGAGGGGAAACTCACTCGATTTTGCTTCCCATATACACAGTTTTCACGGAAATCAAAACCCAGATAGGTATTACTCATAACTTCTACCATACCTTTACCATGAAATATTCAAAGGCCCTTCTCTCCAATATGTCCAAGCCTTTGATGCCACAACATGGTCTTCTCTTAAGAGACCACTAAAATTTTTTCTCCACTTTCAGGAGCCACAGGGCTGTTGCACCTATCAATAACAGTGCTACCTTGCAGCTTATAAAAAGTTCCAATCCAAACTCCCCACATCAAAACCAGTGCTCCCCGAACCATCTTGCATTTATCCTTCTCGAACATTGTTTTTACACCTGCATCATCCAGCTTGCTTACAGAAATCAGATTTTTGGCCAATGCAAGAATATGCAGAACACCTAAAAGTGTTCTAAACCTTCCACCTTACAAATTCAACTTTAATTTTCCATGACCAACGATTCTAGCCTTCCTATCATCCCCTAAGAAGGCATCACCACCATTGTATTTATCATATTCGTAGAACCACTCTCTATGGGGAGTGAAGTGAAAGGATGCACCTGAGTCAATCAACCATGTCTCATGATCTACATGTGTACTTGAAGAAGCAAAGTACACATCCCCACATTCATCTGAGGTGGTTTTCACCTCTATAGAAGGAGCATCATCAGATCCCTTTCCTTTATCAGGAGCTTTAGATTTACAGTCCCTTTTGTAGTGCCCTTCGTTTCCACATTTCCAGCACACCACCTTTACAGGTTTTCCTGGAGATTTAAATCTCCAACTTGATGACTTATTTTTGTTTTTGTTCTGGGATCGTCCTCATACAGACAAGGCATCACCATTCTGGCTCTCCATATTTTTCTGTCTCATCCCCTCCATCAGAAAGGATGAGACTATTTCATCAAACTGTAAGGCAGTTCCATTGCTACCTATTGTAATAACCAGACTATCCCATGAATATAGTAGAGAACACAACAAACTGATGCACTTATCTTCATCTAAAATTTTAATATCAACAGATGCTAACTGACTTACCATAGTATTAAATGCATTCAGATGCTCTGTCACTGAGTCTCCATCTTTCATCCTCAGGTTATACAGCCTTCTCCATACAAATAGTTTATTCACAAGAGACTTAGATTCGTATAAAGTGCCTAACTTGTCCCAAAAAGCCTTTGTTGTAGCTTCCCCTGATACATTCAACAATACTGAATCTGAGGCACACAATTGTATTGTTCTCTTTACCTTCCGATCCAATTTCTTCCATTCTTCATTGGACACTCCCATTGGTTTAGTACTCGAATCTACTACAGTCCACTGATCTTTATCCACCAACAGATCATCCATCTTGAGTTTCCACAACTCAAAACTCTGACCAATAAATTTCTCGATCTCTATCTTTCCACTACTCACCATCTTCTTTCACCGCCAGAATTGATCTCGCAAATCTCCCACTGAATAAGGTCTACCACAGGCCTGAGCGAAACCCGTCCAACAACAAAGGCGTTCCCTTAAAGCCAAATCTGCTCTGATACTAAATGTAGGTTTTAACCCCGTACAAAAATTATCTGCATATGAATTCTAAAACACAAAAAATAAACAATGCGAGACCATAACACATAAAACACATATACAGAGATTTTCCCCTGGATCTCAAAACCGGGACTACTAGCTTGATTTTTCATTATGTTCCTTTCAATGTTACAATACATATTTATACATGCCGAAGCATCCAATACCATGGACCAAAAACCATCGCATCTAAAACCATGGACCGAAAACCATCGCATCCAAAACCATGTGCGAAAATCATGCACAATATGATAGGTAGGTCCGCCCAACCTAAAATAGGGTCCAAAACCAAAATTTTCCACGGCACTGCCCCGAACCCCATATAGTGGGGTTACCTGCACTCCCCAAACCCCCTGTGAATCCCCTCGCTATGCAAACGGTGCAATGAAGTGGGGGTTTTGCCCCCTTCTAAACCCCCAGTTAACTACATGGGCTAGTCATGGAAAGAATATAACACAACCCAACAACCTCTACCTATGACTCTTCATGACAAGGATTTTATTTAAGAGGACGTAGAATGGAAATGTTTTCCCTAGTTCCCAAAAGTGACTAAAATGGAAGAGTTATCGATGCCTTGATTTCCATGACTTTGCTTCTTACATTATCCTATCAAGAAAATAAGGAATAGTGTGATGAAATCTACAACCATGTTTGGCTCTCTACAGCCGAGTTGTTGGATAATACATGGTACAAAACAAATGCATTACTGTTGTTTTTGCAGTGAAAAATCTTTTAAACTAAACAAGTGATATCGATAAAAACATTTAAGGAAAAAGTCAAGTACATGGGAAAGCCTTAAAACTAGAAAGATCCACCACTTTTAACTGACATGATCAACTACCCCATTACCTTCCTACACTAGATCATCACAAAAATTAATTATATTCCCTAATATATAGATGAAAAAGTGCCATCAACTTGAGACTAATCTTCCGTACAACGTCTTAAAGTGAGGTCAAAAAAATTCCTTTGGTTGTAATTAGACTAATTTAAGAGAAATTGTAGATGTAGTTAGAAAAAAGTAGAAAATAATAAGAGATTGTCTTACTATATTTGGGATTTTAATCGCATCTTCACTACAACTAACTATAAAGTAATGAATACTATTTATCATCGACACGGTACTTGTTTAGACACATCCACTAAAATTATGTAGAATTTGGCAGTTTCTCTAAGAAGGAAACAAATGACCTATTCTTAAAACTTGCTCTGTATTATAAACTTTAGAACTCATTTTCTCTTTCGTTTCGATCTTGAATGACCCACCTGTTGTTTCTATGACAATGACCCTCCAAATTTTTTTCCTACATCAATTTTGGATCCTATGCTAACTGTCGTTTCAAGCCCCCGTGTGTCATCATGTGGTTTGATTTGATGTTTGTGTGTTTTCTCCTAGTGTCACATCATCCTAAGTCAATGTGTCTCAAGCGTCATCGCTTAACTATTAGAAGTGCTTCAGTTAGTAATTTTATGGTCCAGTGAACTGATGGTCCATCGTGACTGATAAACTTACCTTTTGGCAATGCACACACTCAAAAAGAACATAAAAGAGGAAAAAGAAATAAAAAAACAATAAAATATCTCAAAAAAGCCAAAAGCACACTTTGAGTTGACACAGGCTAACACTTTAGGTGAGTTCACTCCATCGGGATGAAGAAGTGTTCCCTACCTGGGCACATTCATTCAGGCTAAACAAGTGTTCCCTACCTCCATCCACTCCTTCATGTCGAAAACATGTGCCTTGTCGAGTTGCATGTAAGACCCAACTTATTGCATGGGGGTGTGTTCCTAGAAAATAAGAACCAACTTTACTCCCTCTTAAGTAATCCTTTCATGCAACAACAATTGACAATCACACATGAATCAATCTTTCATGTCAATTTATTTAAATAAATTCATCTAATCATTCTTTCCATCATCATTTTATTTCATTTGAGTACACAACTAAAGAATCAAGAAGTTGTTCATCAAGAAGAGTGGCAAGTAAGTTTTCATGCTCAATATTTTACTGTTTTTCATGATTTCACTATCAAATATTTCTTTGTTTGTTTTCAACCACCATTTTTGTAGTTTGTTTTCAACCACCATTTTTGTAGTTTGTTTACTATAATTTTAGATGAATATGCATCTACAAGTGTTAATCCACTGTCGCATGCAAGATACTCTTCACAATCTTGAGACCTTTCATCATCCACCATGCATGTGACAACATCTATAAAACCTTACAGATCGTTCTTCTCCACATTTGATCATCGAATTCTATTATGTAAACTTTTTTATAAGCTTCTACCAAGAAGAGTGCACTCTTTAAGCTCGAAGCTCCTTTGGCCTTGAAAATTGCACCCTGTTTAACTCAGTTTTATTATTGAGCGCACAGGTGCATCACGAAGGCTTGAATCCTTTCACTTCGACCCTTAGAAGTGCTATAGTGCACCCTATTTACCTTAGGATGCATAGGCACATCACGAAGGCATGAAGCTCTATCCATTTAGCTCTTTAGTATGCAACAGTGCACCCTCCTTTACCTTGAGCATACAGGCGCACTTTAAAGACACAAAGCTTTGCATTCCTCATCCTTCGTCCCTTTAGAGTGCAAAAGTGCACCCTCCTTGTCTCCTTGGGTGCATGGGCACATAATAAAGAGTTAATGGCCCTTCTTCCCATTCCTTCAACCCTTCAGGGGGCTATGCTTTTCCTTACCAGATGTTTTCCTCTTTCTTGAGTGCATGAGCGCACTACAAAGCCTCGAATGACCATGCATGTCCCCTTCATGCTTTGAAAGTATGCCCTCCTAGTTTTCATGTGTTTTTTCCTTTCATGCAAGTTATTTGTGGCTATAATTCATATTTTTTCATGATCTATCATCCGTGATGAGTCTTTGAATGTGATTTCAATTAGTATTTCTTAGTTAGTTGTTTTAAGTTGTTCTTCTCATCTTGAGTAGGATTACATACACATGTGCATGTGCTACAAGTGTCAACACTTTTTCATCATCTTTTGGAGAAATTCCACCTCGAAAAGTACCATCTAGAGAAATTTTACAACCAAATCCAAATGAGCCTATCGAAATTTCAAGGCCAAGTACTCCTATATATGCAGACACTTAATGTTTTATTGAAAAGACTATAAAGGTTACCTATAGAAATATCTACAACACATTCATCCAGGAGAAGTTTCCTAAGGACTTAGAAGATGTCCATGCATGCATCAACATTAAGAAGTCCAGGATACATAGGACCACATGTAGATTCCTAGTCATGCCATGTGTTGAAGCTATTGAATGGATCATCACACACATGGATGACTCTCACCTTGTGCTTCCTAGTGAGAGTGATGATCACCTTGCCACCTATTATGGTGAGGGTATGCATACAAACCATAATATGCTCAAGCCCAATGAATATGTAAATGACAACTTATGCATGAAATGGGCTACCCTCGACACAACTGATGTTATCAGATAATGTTGTTTAGATCCTGCCAAGTTCCATCATCGCCCATCAGTAGTTTATCTGACAAATATCTTAAGAGACATATATCAATATTTGATGCTTATGTATTTTCAGATATTTGGGATTAAGAACACCAGCGTATTCTAAGATAATTTGATATATACGCTTAATCTGGTGGTGAAACATGGTAAAGATTTCATTTCGAAAGATATGTTATCATATGAATTACATCGACAAGTGTGGTATCTAATATAATGCATTACGTAAACCCCCTATATTTAAATCCCAAATCATCTTTATTGGAAAATCAAGCTCTAGAATTATACATTTTTTTATATCTCCTGGATGGAGTTTGTGCATGGTATGCATTCCAAAAACTATACTGGAACTAGATTCCTAAAGAGAAGTTCTCAATTTATTTTCACTGCAGGGTGTTATGAGAAGAAAGCTTGAGTGGCATATATGATGGATTATCCAAACACTTCTTTGTAACTATTTTTCTTCTGATATTCGACACCGATCCGCCATGCATGAGAGATCAAGTGGCGTCACTTCGAGATATCACGGGTTGGTTTGCAACTCCTGAAAAACATATATCATATGCTTTGAATTTCAAACATCCCCTCATCTTATGCCGCGATATGTGACAAATAAGGTGGTTGTGCAAGAGGTTGTAAATAAGTTGGACAATGGGTTTTTGGGAATTCTTCATAAGAGGAAGAGAGCGCCTTAACCTATATTTCCATTGAGGATCATATTGTGAAATTAAAGAGTGATAAGGTATTAGTAGCGAAGATCAAAGAGATAAAATGCCACACTTCGCCCCCAAGGACTTCCATGCATATGATCCCAAGTGAATTTTTACGCAGCATTGTCAAAGGATCAAACATAAAATGGGGTATTCATCAATATGCAGACCAGAATACGAAAAGATAAAGAACTGATACAATGCCAAAATGAAGACACATCCATCCATGGAGACTAGTTCACATCCATCATCTCAGGACTTACAGGAGGAGGAGGAAGCAGAAGCAACACCTTGAGTAAAGAAGTTAGCTCTGAGGATAAGTATTAGGTATTCATTAAGTAAGAGCAATAGAAAATGGAAGGTCAATCCTTTAAATTCAGGAGCTACACAAATAGAGCTATAGAGGAGAAAAGGGGAAGGTGAAGAAGAAGAATAAGAAAAGGAGAGAAAGAAGTAGGATTATTTTCTTGAGAAGAAACAAGTAGAAGAATAACATAGGAGGTATATAGAGTAAGAACAATAGAGGCAGTCTTAGGAGGAGCAACCAATGCAAAGGATGGAAGAAGAACAATTGACTTAAGCAATGGAGGGGGAGCAGTTAGAGGAAGAAGGTGCCATCAAATCCAGGGATGTTGAGCCAAGTACTCCAGGTGAATAGCCACTCACAAGAGGTCATCTTCCATTTAGAGAGATGGGGATTACACCTCCACTACAAGTATGAGCCATGGATGTTTTCAATGTAGCAATGTATTAATTGAGGAAAAGGATCATGCAACAAAGACATAAATACTTCCCACAATATCCTCAGAATCCATTCTTAGTAGCAACGAAAAAGGTGATCACCTCCAACACTAGAAGGAATCCAAGGATAGTCATGGTGGAAAATGTTGCATTCGCCACAATGTCACAGGTTAACTCAGAGTACTTACTGAATGAGAATGCTTACTTGAGAAGAGAACTTTAGGTGGTGAAGAAACTAGTAGAACATCTTGAACTGGAGAACCAACAAATCGCATCACAAAACTAAAATACATTAGAATGGAAGCCAACCATGTTAGATGAATTGGGACCAATGGAGGATACCATGGCACAACTATATGATGACATGATACTTATTCAGTAGGTCATGGCTCCTCTAATTAGCATTTAGAAGAACACACAGGAAGTGGTGAAACTCTTGAATTTAGCAACCAGAGAATTTGAGTCGATGCAGGAGTGGGTTTTCAAATATCCATATGCTCTACAACACTTGGAAAATAATGATAAGATTGCATCAGAAATTGACAGAGTGAAGTTGAGACTCCACCTACAGAACTACACATATCGTGGTGCACATTTGGTTAACACCATGGTTCCCTATAACTTACTGGATAATGGGTTTGAGTCTCTTACATAGAAACATAAGATTCCATCCATTGGATCTCTTGAGGAAATCAAAGGCAGGGAAGTCATCTTTTAGGAGATCATGGATTACATTGAACAAATCAAGCAAATAACAGAATAAGAAAGCTTGGAAGTAACCAAGGAAATTATTCAGTAGTATGCCTTTGCACTAGTCAAAGTGCACATGAATCTTTCATGGTTGTCTAATAATGTGCAATCAAGCTCCATGAACATATTAACACAAGAATTGAAGGTGAAGATGTGGTACAAATGGTACTTGTCAAACTGAATCGAACACATCACGAAGGAGTTCAAAGCATTACACTTACATCATAAGTGAACTCCCTGAAGAAGCAAATGATTTATCTATTTGACGAGTCTTTGTCCTTTTAATAGTTTTTTCTTATTAGGCCACCGTCTCATTTGTAAATTGTCTTATGTGATAAATGTTGTGTAACGAAGTCCAAGCGACACAGGTGGAATATGGAAAGCCACACATCGGAATGTTATGAGTCATATTGGAATATGAATAGTCATAGGAACTCAAGAGTCACGAGGAAGCTCAAAATTCATTTTGTTTCTTATAAATAGCTCCTCATAACTCAAAAAAAGGGATTTTTTGGGCTTTTTGAGGCCTAGCCTTGGCTTCTCTTGTACTACATAAGATATAGATTATTCTTTGGAGAAGAAAAATGTGGCTTTGTCTTCCACTATTGGATACCGTGATTCACAAATGTAACAGTGTACTCGGGATCTTGCACTTATAATCAAAAGCTAAATGAGTTGACATTTGTTCATACACGTATCGTAGATGTAGTTGGACTATCCTAGTTATGTGTATGGAATATGTTTCTTTATCCACATACTATGTTAATGAACTATTTTGTTTCCTATTTATGGTTATTATTGAATGATTGCTATTATGTTTTAAATATTGTTTCTTGCTATGCGGACTAATCTTTAGGTACCCACCAAGTCCTTCTCTCTATCCCTAGGGCCCTCTATAGGATAGTACTATTACTTTTATAATAGGGGGCTCATTTCTCTTTCCAGCTATGTAAGTCTCCCTCATACACCTTACATTGGGAGTCTCATAAATCTCACATTCTTTCTAACCCAAAGAGGCGTTGTGTTCTCTTATGTTTGATTATAACAAAGGGATCTCTTACCATTCCAACCAGGGTTGGGCCATATGACTGGATGGGACTCCTACAAAAAAGGTGTGAGTTTTAATTGGGACATCGATTGGGGAGATCCCCTTACTATGTTGGTGGAATCCAACATCGTCAACACCACCATAGTTACTAGCCCTTGAGTTGGAATTTTATATGCCTGTACTAATTCACTCCATTTTTTCACTAAATTGATCTCTAAATTTGATTGAATAACATATTTCTTTAATGGATTTTTATGAAGCATGATATTTGTTTCAATATTAATAGAGGTGTATTGAGATATTTTTAAATTTTATTTTATAAATGAAGCATGCTCCGTAACTTTTAATATATATATTCAATAATTGTTCATTGAAATTTATTTGATACAGGGTTTCAATTTGCATCGATAATATTCATTGTCCTTCCCTTTCTGGGAAGACTTTCTATTTTCTCCAAATCCAATCCCTTAACCAAGAATTCCAAAATATCTCGATAGTTTCTCGCAAACCATTATCCTACCCATATTACATTAAGTGTGTAGGCATGGAAACCTTTTTCCACATCATGTCTTCAAAATATAACACTGTGGTGTTATGATAGAGTTTAAACAACTTTCCCACTATATTAGTATATTGGAACTTCTTGTCTATAGTAATAGTTCTACATATTTGGGCCAATTTCATATCGTCATATCCTTTAGCGAATATTTCGGTGCTTCCATGTGATATGATTGTGTATCTCTCCTGCAAAGAAGTGTATAGGAAGCCCAAATAATAGCTAATATTTTTCATAGTTCCTAAGTTAATATTTTTCATAGTTCCTAAGTTATCCAAAAGGTCAAGTTAGATAATAATTATTAGCAATATGCTATAGAAAGCTTGCAACATGCCATATAGAAAATACAATCAAAATGCTAGAATTCGATGCAGGAGCATTTCATGTTTTAAATTTATATATTTATTTAATTAGAAGAAATTTGAGAGTTCTAGATTTTATGAATAATTCTATAATTTGTTAGAGATTAGATAGTTAGGATAGACTCCTATAATTGAGAGGATTACTCTCAACTTCCTCGAAATATCCAGGAGATTTCTCTTCAAAAATTTGAGAGATTTCTTCCACGAAAATAAATAGCTTTGGGAATCCAAGTTTGGTGAGTTTTTTTATTTAGTAAAATATATGACATTTTCTTGTTTTGCTCTCGGCACCAATTCCTGGTATCATAGAAGAACGTCATGGGTAGTTTCTTCGGCTGGCCTAAAAGCATCCATATTCTGTAATGAATTTTTGCGTACTCTTCTATTTATTTTGCATGTTGATTTAATATGTTTTGTGCAATGCCGTCAGGTAACATTGGATGTAAGGAATATAAGAGGAGCATTGTAATTTCATTATGCGTGCATCGTGCAACGTTGGTGTAAGGATAAGAGATATAACGTCATCGATTTCCAGACAAACTGGAGAGCTAGCACCACAAGTTTTCGCTTTGGGTTTACTGTTAAGGAGCTTGCGTATTGGCATTTATCATTTCGAAGTAAGTCACATTTTTTTCTAGTTTTAAATAACGCCATCGTTTTACTTGGTGCCAAAAACATTATTTCCATCGTTTATTTGGGGCCAAAGAAGTTATATACATCCACTTCATTATAATTGATGTGATGGTTTATCATACTTTGAACTTTAAATTGGCTGCGTGCTTTCATAGTAAATCCATCCTTTGAATTTTACTAGATGCGTGTAATTCTAGCCTCTAATTGTGGAAATATTATGGAAAGAATGTGGATTTAATAGAAAAATTCAAAATATTGTGTATGCATGGTAGATCTTAGTGGCTAACGGAAGTAAAATGCGTTGGAAGGATCAATCTGTGAATTTTAATTGACTTCGGACTGATAGTTTTCAGCAATGGTAATCTACATAACATAATCGATGGGTATGAATATGTAAGCGTTAATGTGTTTTTGTGATCTGGATAGTTGAGGATCATATGTCTTTGTGATTTAAATGGTTTGGATATTATAAAAAAAATTACAGTGAATTTTGAATTAATTGTATAAATGGATGGAGAGATATTTTAAAACCATTCAATAATAAACCGTGTTTGTATATAAAAGAGTAATTCAAAATAAGGTATTTTGGTAAAGAGAAACTTAATTTTGGTAATTTATTAAAAGAGGCTTTAAGAATAATTATTTTAAGGATTATTATATTTTATTTCAATTAAGATGGCTCATAGAGCTAGAGACGTCGAAATTGGTCGAGGAAGACCATCTACCAATCAAGTCTTACTCGATGAAGTGAGAGATATTCGAACTATATTACAAGCATTGGAGACACCACATAGAAGATATGTCATCATTGGTGATATCAATGAAGCTTAAGAAAGCTCAGAAGAAGAAGTTGAAGAAGAAACTCCAGAAGAGAAAATGGTCAAGATGATAAGAGGAATATGTATCAAACCGAGATTTGACATGTCTATGTATGACGAAAATTTAAATCCTGAAGAAGAATTGATCGACCGGATCATCGCCATGGATAAATATTTTGACGATGAAGATGTAGGTGACGAGAAGAAACTTAAGTTCATGGTGACAAGTTTGAAAGGACATGTTGCACTATGGTGGGATAGCATGCAAGCTGAATGCAAAAATAAAAACAAAGGGAAGAGTAGTAGTTGGATTGGATGGTAGCCAAGCTCAAAGCTAAATTTCTTCCTCGAGCTTATGAGTTAAATATTTTCCGATAGATGCAAAATCTTAAGCGGAAATTCATGTCTGTAAAAGAATATACACAAGAATTCTATAGATTAAGTATAAAATTTTGTCATGCAGAAGTAGATGATGAAAATTCAACTAGATATATTAATGGCTTAATATTTCAAATACAAGATGAATTGGTTATTTTGTCTATAAAAATTGTTGAATAATCTTATCAGATAGCTCTCAAAATAGAAGAAAAATTGGCAAGGAAGCAAAGTAAAAAAGGAAGAGGATGAAGCACAATAAGAAGAAGAGGATCATAAAGTAGAGGACAATAGCCTAGAGGATTCTCCAGTGGAATATTTCACATTCAGAAAAAAGAAAAAAAAAAGGCAACAAGTCACATCAGGTAGAATCATCAAGAGGAGATTTTAGAGGACGAAGACCATATCAAGAGGTAGAGGCTGATCTTTTGTGGTAAGATGTTATACATGTAAGAAAACTAGTCATAAATCTAATGAATGTAAATAAATATTTTCTAGTCAAGGTAGCACACATATAGCAAAAATGGATAGAAAAAGTGTATAATCCTCTACACATGAAAATACACCTAAAACTACTGAATCTTTGATGATAAAAGGAACTTTGTTCAAGTCCCTTGAAGAAGTAAAAAACACACACAAAGGAAAACATTGTTCGAAACAGTCTGTAAATCAGGAGGAAAATGTTGTAAAGTCATCATTGATAGTGGGAGTACTGATAATCTAGTAGCCACATAAATGGTAGAAAGGTTGAATTTAAAGAAAACTAGACATCCTATTTCCTACAAAGTCTCGTGGCTACAAAAGGGACATCAGATATTAGTTAATGAACAATGTGAAGTAAAGTTTCAAATAGGATGCTATAGAGATAAAGTTCTTTGTGATGTTATGCCTATGGATGTGTGTCATATTTTTCTTGGAAGACCATGGCAATATGATGGGAAAGTAATACATGATGGAAGGAGTAACACCTATACTTTTGAAAAGGATGGGGAAAATCATTTACTTTTTCCTTTCAAGAATGAAAAATCATTAGAAGAAGACCAATCCAAGGTAATGTTACTTAGTGGAAAGGAGTTTCTTCAAGAAATCAAGCATGAGGAAATAAACTTTGGCTTGATTGGTAATACAAAAGTAGTTCTCACAAGAAAAAATTTGAATGATCTTCCTTAAGAAATTAAAAAAATGTTGAATGAATTCATTGATATTGTAGTGGATGAATTTCTTGATGAGTTGCCTCTCATTAGAAGTATTAGCCATCATATTGGTCCCATTCCAAGTGTTAGGCTTCCAAAAGAAGCAGCCTACAGAATGACTCCAAAGGAGAATGAAGAGATTAAAAATAAAGTGCAGGGATTATTGGATAAGGGTCTCATTCGAGAAAGCTTAAGTCTGTGTGTTGTTCCGACAGTGCTAAGTCCAAAGAAGGATGGTGGATGGAGAATGTGTATATATTCTTGAGGAATCAACAAAATCACAATCAGGTATAGGTTTTGATTACCTCATATTGATGATCTTATATATTGTCTAAGTGGTATTGCATATTTTTCTAAAATAGATTTAAAAGGTGTATATCATCATATTGGAATCAGAGAAGGTGATGAATTGAAAAAAACATTCAAAACTAATAATGGTTTAGTTGAATGGTTGGTAATGCCCTTTGGAATTACCAATGCTCCTAATACATTTATGAGGTTAATGAATGAATTCTTAAAATAATTCATTGGAACATTTGTTATAGTTTATTTGGATGATATATTAATTTACAACCAATCAAAAGAAGAGAACTTAAGACATCTTAAGATGGTTTTGAAGAAGTTACAACAAGAGAAATTGCTAATCAATTTAAATAAGTGTAGTTTCATGAAAACTAAATTATTGTACTTGGGTCTTGTGATTTCAAAGGAAGGTTTAAAGATGGGTCAGGAGAAAGTAAAGGCCATAATCAATTGGACAACTCCAAGAAGCATTTTAGAGGTAAGATTGTTTCATCGATTGGCAAGTTTCTACAGAAAATTGATCAAAAATTTCAGTGGCATATGTGCTCAAATTTTAAAAACTATTAAAGAAATAAATCAACCATTCCACTGGACAAAAGAAACTAATAAAATCTTCAAATTATTAAAGAAAAGGATTACAGAACAACCTATTTTAACATTTCCATATTCAACAAGTTGTTTCAAGTTGAGATTGATGCTAGTGGAACTCCAATAGGAGTTGTTCTAAGTCAATAAGTAAAACCAGTTGCCTACTACAAGGAAAAACTCAATGAAGCCAAGAAAAAATAATCTTCTTACTATAAACAATTCTATTCCATCATAGAAAATGTAAAGAAATGGAGGCATTGTCTTATGCTAAAAGAGTTTATCCTCTAGAGAGATAATAATTCTTTACAATATATCAACAATCAAACAAAATTAAGTCAAAGACATGTTAAATGGATTGAATTTTTACAAAATTTTAAATTTTTTATCAAACATAAAAGTGGGGAATCAAATAAAGTAGCAGATGCATTAAATAGGATCAATTTAATTTCGCAACAATTCCAAGTAAATGTCTTAAGATTTGATGAGTTGAAAGGTATGTATAAAGATGATTTAGATTTCAAAGAAGCTTATGTAGCTTGTGAAAATCCTAAGTAGAGATAGAAATCCATGGTTATATTAGATGATACATGAGGGACTTCTATTGAAAGGAAGACAATTGTGCATTCCAAGATGTTCAATGAGAGAAAATTTGTTGAAAGAAAAACATAGTGGAGGTTTAACAGGTCATTTTGGATAAGATAAAACTCTAGCATAGTTACAAGAATTTTATTATTGGCCTTGCATGCAAGAATATATAATAATATTTGTTGAAATATGTATGATATGTCAATATGAGAAAAGAAGAAGTTAGAAAACTGGACTATATCAACCCTTACGAATACCAAATCGACCATGGGATTCTATAAGCATGGATTTTGTACTAGGATTACCTAAAACACAAAGAGGAAGTGACTCAATATTTTTTATTGTTGCATATTCTCAAAAATGACACGCTTTATAGCTTGTACAAAGGCAAATGATTCAAATAACATAGAAAACTTGTTCTTGAAACAAATAGTTAGATTGCATGCATTACCTACAAGTATTGTTTCTGACAGAGACACCAAGTTTGTGGGTCATTTTTGGAGAACTCTTTGGAGAAACTGAGGAACCAATCCCAGTTTTAGTTCAATATATCATCCCCAAACTGATTGTTACACAGAGGTGGTAAATAGAAGCCTTGTAATTATCTTAACTCTTTTGGTAAGTACACATCCCAAAAAATGGGATCAGTTACTTGCTCAGGTAGAATTTGCACATAATGACTCACCTAGCACAAGTACAAGGCTAAGTCCATTCCAAATTGTTTATGGAATGCATCCAAGTGGAATTTATGAATTAAGGAACATTGGAAAACAACAATTTATAAATTCATATGGCGAAGATTTTGCATCCAATATGTAGGAAATACAAGACAGAGTCAAACAACAATTACAATAAAGCAGCAACAAGTATAGACAAAGAGTAGATTCCAAAAGAAGACAACTAGAGTTTGATATTGGAAACTTGGTTATGGAACATCTTCGAAAATAAATATATCCTAAAGGGGAATATAATAAGTTAAAACTGAAAAAGATGGGACCATGCAAAATTTTGAGCAAATTTTCCTCAAATGCCTATGAAATAGAACTACCCAAAGGTTTTGGCATCTCACCAATATTTAATATTTCCAATCTATACCCCTTTAAGAAATCAATGAATGATTCTCCAGATGCATCTGTTAGTGATAAAGTTCAGTGGGAGAAACAACTACCTTCAGCACTAACAAAGCCAATTTAATCAATCATCAATAAAAGGGTGGCCTAGAAAACTAGGAATAAAGAGTATTTTGAATACTTGGTTAAATAGAAGAATCAACGAGTTGAAGATGCTACTTGGATGACAAGAACAAATATTTCAAAATATGGTACTAGTATTGAAGAACTTTAGAAGAAAACCATATAAATGTTTTTTTCCTCCTCGGTAGGATGATACAGGAGCATCTCATGTTTTAAATTTATGTATTTATTCAATTATGAGAAACTATCAAATTCTATATTTTCTGAATAATTCTAGAATTTTTTAGAGCTTAGGTAGTTAGGATAGATTCCTAAAATTGAGAGGATTTCTCTCAACTTCCTCCAAATATCCAGGAAAAAATTTCTCTTGAGAAATTGGAGAGATTTCTTCCACCAAAATAAATAGCCATATAATTTGTTTGAAAAGAGAAATTTGGTGAGTTATTTGATTTAATAAAATATATGGTGTTTTTCTTCCTTTTCTCTCGACACCAGAATTACATAATGGTAGAATGAAGGGCCAAAACATGGTAAAGTAGTGATTCTGACTGTAACTTCTCTACCATACAAATTGGATAAAGTGATATTACGCCATTAGGTTAAATAATTCAACCAATGTGGGTTAAATATGATTTGGGAATCAAATGTTCTAATAATACACTTTCCGTGGAAAAATGGATCTAGCTCATTCACCTACACATGGAGAGAAAATGTGGCATAGAAAATGAACTAGTGGATTGAATAATGATGGGGAACTGGTTAGTTAAAATTTATTTTCTTAGAGAGAGGGTGAGGTAGACATGTCTCCTGCATGCAAGGCCATGAAACTCGTGTTAACTAAAGCTATTCATGTTTATTATTTAAATATATTTAAATTAAAGATAAAAAAAATAATTTAAAATAAAAATAATATAATAACTAATAAATAAAGTTAAATGATATAAAAAATAAAGTGAACTACCAAGTGGAGCTTGCATGCAACTACTTTGCATACAGAATGATTGTGTTTTAAATCATTATGCTAGAACATAATGTTTCTTACATGACTACAAGAGATATTGTTGGCTGGTTTGGATCTTCGGCTCAAACCTTAGGCTCTTCATCTAGCTCATGACCTTGCTCATGAAATTTCTAGGTAAGGTTGTAGACATGTCAATGAGAGGAAGAACGCCATGTCTTAATTGTATTTTCATGCCCCATTGTTGCATACATGTCTTAATTGCATGTACATGAGTCTATTGTTAGTTAAATTCCACATCGATGAAGCATATCACGTAGAGAAAATACTAAGACATAGATATAAAATACCAGTTGGTTGTTCTAAATGTAAGGAACATTGTGAACAAACAAGACTAGATTTGGAAGAGAGGTGTGAAAATCTCCCAAAGCACATTGTAATAGGCCCAGTGAAAAAATTCCATGTAATAAAAGTTAATAAAGGAAAATAATAACCATAGTAGATGGGACACTTATTCCAAGCTGAATGTTGCGAAAAACATCCTAGTGGGTGTTCATTTAAGTTATTATGGGTAAGGAATTTGGCAAAGGCAATGGATAAGGCTTTGGAAAGGTAAAATGGAATTTTTGGCACATTTATTTCTAAAAGTAATGGAAATTAGGAGAAAAGGAAGGTGAAAGTTCATAGGTTGCATGTAGTGAGGAGGAAAATGAACAAAAATAATGGAAAATGAATAAAATAAAGGCCTAATTGATAAAAAGCTTTCTGAGGAACATTTTGTAACCTTTTTCCAGCTCAGTTTTGGAGCTCTCTCATTATTCTCCCTCTCCCTCTCACACACTCTTGGACACTTAGATTTTTCTTGGAGCACTTTGGCATTGGACTAGGAAAGGGAAAGAAGGTAAGAGGAAGGATGGAGAAAGCAAGAAAGAGAAGGATCAAGCAGCTACAACACTATTCTTTTCAGGTGTCGACTTGCATGTGTGTTTTCCTTTCTATATTTGATATGCAAGGTATTGCATGTGGTTGTTTTCTATTATGGCATGGGTTTTTCTAGGTATTCCATGTTCCAAGCATGAATGATGCCCTACTTGGTTATTTTGGATTGAGTCCCACATTCATGCTTGGAAAATGGAATGCGGCTAAATGGACGAAGAGAGAATTGGCTCAGCCATTTTATGGTCAGGTGGAACGTGGTAGGCCCATCTTGGGATGGATTTTGAATTCATTAATAAGAGGTTATTTCCTTGATATCTTATCTATAAATGTACTGGTTTTTATGTGGATTCTATGGCTAATGTATCCTTTATAGTTTTGTTGCTATTATGCTTGTTATAAGGATGTATTATGACAATGATGATGTACGACTCTCCTCATGTTTTGATTTGTAAAGGAATGAACAATGTATCTATGACCTAATAAATGATAATGCAGCTAATGATATAAGGGAACAATTGCTTCTTAGCGATTCTCAGATAAGTATGACACCCCTGTGCTCACATCTATTGTTTACTCCTATAGATTACATATTTTTGATATGTTTGACAAAGTTTCTATCATGGTTAGTAGGGTTCCAATCAAGCGCTTGTTCAAGTAATTATATTTATCTCATAATTCCACTCTTATCCTTTTGTTTTGAGGATGTCATTTTGTTCTAGGAAGTGACCTCAGCTCTGCGCCTGAAAAAATGTGGTTCAAATCTGGTGACGTAAGCAAAACTCTAGAACAAAAAGTCCTTGGATTCTGACATAACATGTTGTGGGATCTTCCAAAGCCCCCTAGATGCATGCATGCCCATATCAAGGGAGTGTCTAGGAGTGTAATGGTCTAAAAATTTAGTGGGAGCCAGGGGTTGGTTACCAGAGAGGTTGGGATGGTTCCTAGGAGTCATGTTACTAATTTGGAAGTTCTGTGTGGTGTGTTTCTGGTGATTCCACTTCCTTAAGGTCATGTAGGAGGTTTAATCCCATCATAGTAGCCTATAGTCACATGTTTACCCCGGTAGGCCGGTTGCTTGGGTAGATGTGAGAGGAGGGTGTTACAGAGTGGTATCAAAGCATGGTTCACTCCTCCGACTAGATGGATGATGTGTGTTGGTCATCAATTCACTTTAGCTACACATATGTTAATCCTCCTTATGGTCCATGTGCTCATTGCATATGCATGGTGTTGGCCATGGTTGTAGTGAGGTTGCCATGTGAAACAGGATGTTGTTGTTGTGAAGTGTGTCTCATGAGTGTATGATTGGTTACATATTTTTATGCTTGTGTATTGTCTATGTACATTGGTATGGTTTCTTTTTTCATGCATGAGGTCATGGTATGTGTAGTTCATATGAACATGCATTGTTGACTAGACTCTAGCTAGAATGATGGTTATATGGGTATATGATCATGTATTATGGGTATCTATGTTGTTATGATTATGTTATACATGTACTACGTTGATCGATAATCTTGTAGATGAGATATCCTCCCCAATATTTGCTAAGGTGTGTTGGTTTACTGTGATTTGGCTTAGCTGACATAGTATGCTTTGCAAGAAGGAGATCAAAATGACTAGAAATATGGTAGACTACAAATATTCTCCCTATGAATTAAATGATAAAAATTGTGTTGGGAACTCTTCTTATTTAGAATACACATTGATAAGCTTGAAGGAAGAAATAAGGAGTTGTAAGGTGGACAATGACAAAATCATGCATGCACAAGAGAAATAGGGGTAGGTTAATGTAATACTTCTTCATAGCTTATCAGAATTGCAGTGAGAGGGGCCACTTTGAATCATTAATGGAAAGGAGGAAAGAACTAATGGAGCATATGGAAGTAGGTTTCACGGTGGTCATAGGTTGGATAGAGATGACATGGTTAGAAATGGAAGATTCTTGGATACTCCAGTTAGGAGAGGTGATGGATATAAGTATTATTCTATTTTTTGTTATAATAGGCATCATGTTCATGATCGTTATCGTCCTTATAGAAGGAGTGATATGGAATACTTTCTAGATGAGTTTAAGAAATCAAAGACACCTAGTTTTGATGGAGACCTGAAGAAAACAAAAGATGTAGAGAATTGGATACCTAGGATGAACAAGTTCTTTTAGTTATGTGAGTTACATGAGTACACATAAAACATGAACGTTAGAATTTTTATCTTCAACCTAAAAGGTAAAGCAAATATCTAGTGGGAAGATGTGAAGTGGGTTAGAGACATCAAGATCGAGGAATTGAGTTGGGATGAATTCAAGAGGATTTTTAGGAAGAAGTACTTGTCAGAAAGGTACTATGATGGTAAGGCCAAAGAATTCTATGAGATAAAGATGGGATTAATGGCAGATGAATATTAGATGACTAAGTTCATGAAGCTATTGAGGTATGTACCATATCTTAAAGATGAGAAGGCTAAAGTTCAAGGATTTTTACGTGGTTTTTCATTCGCATCTGGAGATCAACTTTATTATGATGATCCTCAGTCACCTGAAGAATTTATTGGGAAATGAAAGCATTTATATGAGCAATCAAAGCATAATAATGAGCCTAAATAAGGATGGAAAGGGAAATGTAAAGGTAAAGGTAAATGGTAGCTGAAAATAAGAAGGCCTCAAAATGCAGAAGGGAAAGAAAATGTGGCACCACAAAATAAGCTTAATGTAGCTAGACAGGGACATGGGCCACAACAACATCATAGAAGTGTTGGTACTAGATGGTTGGAGTGGTGGACATGTGGTAAGGAACACCTTTAGAGAGATTATCCACAAAATCAGGGTGGCATGCCTCAGATATATAGTGCACGAGAGGTGCAGACTCTTGGGGATGTTGGTCAGAGTGTTCCTCATATTTATGCAGCATTGGATAATAGATAGGCAGACCATCAAGCATCTGTCATTGATATGGATAGTAAGCTTTGTTATCGAGTTGTTTCTATTTTGATTGACATGGATCTAATCATAGTTATGTTAGTTATAACTTGGTGGATAAGTGTGGTTTGAATAAATAAGTGCATATAAAAGCTTGGTTAGTTTAGTTGTCTATAGGTATGAAGAAGTGAGTTCATCATCGGGTAAGAGCTTGTGCATTCGATTTGAGTGGTATGCCTACCACATTACATTTGAATGTATTTCCATTGATATCATATGGTATGCTATTGGGTATGGACTAGCGATACCTTCATAGGACCAAGGTTGGTTGTTGTGACAAAGCCATTGAGTGCGTGGATGACAATGGGAACCAAGAGTCTTATAGTGGAAGAAGAAAGCCACATTAGTTAGGATGGTGAAAACTATGTAGGCTAAACACCATCACAGGAAAGGGTGTGCGTTATTTCCCATACATACCTCTAGTGACAAGGGTTACGATTGAGGATGGAGATATTTTGTGTAGGTACCCAGTTCTACAATAGTTTCAGATGTGTTTCCCACATAGATTTCAAATTTGCCACCTCACAAGAAAGTATAATTTTCTATTTAGTTAGTGTTAGAGGAAACTCTAGCATCAAAAGCACCTTACATGATGAACACAACTAATTTGTTAGAGTTGAAGTTGTAGTTGAAGGAAATGTTAGTCAAGGGATACATTAGGGCAAGTGTATCACCTTGGGGTGCATTGGTATTATTTGTGAAGAAGAAGGATGGTACTCTCAGCTTATGCATTAGCTATAGGAAGTTAAACAAAGTGACCATCAAGAACATGTATCCATTGCCAATATTGATGCATTGCTTGATTAACTGAAGGGAGAAGCAGTGTTCTCGAAGATCAACTTGAGATTACGACACTATCGTTTATGCATCAAGGAAGAGGACATCTATAACACAATTTTTTGGATTAGGCTTGGGAATTAAGAGTTTGTTGTAGTTCCATTAGGTTTGACTAATTATCAAGCAACATTGATGTGCTTGATGAATAGTGTGTTGCATCCCTATTTGGAAAAGTTTGTTATTGTATTCATTGATGACATATTGGTATATTCTAAAAGTGAAGAAGAGCATGTTGAGCATTTAAAAGCAGTGTTGAGATTGTTGAGATAGCATTAGTTGTATGCTAAGCTCAGAAAGTGTAGTTTCTTTCAAATTGGGGTATATTACTTGGGCAATGCTATGTCCAAGGAGGACATAAAAGTGTATCCATAAAAGATAAGGCCTACCATGTAGTGGGAATCTCCTAGAAATGTAGATGAGGTGAGATCTTTCATGGGGTTAGCAGGTTATTACAGGAGGTTCATTAGGTATTCTTGCAGATTGCTTATCCTATTACATCATTTCAAAGGAAAGGTAAAAAGTTTGAATGGATAGAGGAGTGTGTGGTTGCTTTGGAGTAACTCAAGTAGTTGTTGACACATGCTCAGGTGCTAAAGATTGAAGAATTAGATAAAGAGTTTGTAGTATGTATATATTATTGCAAGAGAGGAGTTGGTGAAGTCCTTATAAAGGATGGGTAGGTGGTATGCTATGAGTCATCAAAATTGAATGAGGATGAGCACAACTACTTAACACATGGTCTTGAGTTGGAAGCAATCGTACATGCATTAAATATGTTAAGGCACTATCTTCTTAGAAGCATTTTTGTATTGATGTGTGATCACAATGGTTTATGGTATCTATTTGACAAACTATATCTGAATCGGAGGTAGGCTTGGTGGTTAGACATGATTAATGAGCTTGATTTTGAGATTAGATACATCAAAGGAAAGGAGAGTAGGGTTGCAGATGCTCTTAGCAAGAATATATAGGTAAATCACATAACATCTATGAGATCCTATGAGACAAACTTATGAGATATGATCTTGGAGGCAGGTCAACATGATGTCAGGTATATGGAGATTTCACATAGGTTACAGCTGACTACAGGTAAAAGCACAGGTAATGTTCTATGTACAGGTACAAGTGAGGTGCATAGGATGTGGACTATTGTCTTACATAAGATGGATTGGTTAGGTTTAGAGATAGGATATATGTGTTAGATAGAAGTGAGCTCAAGAAGGTGATCTTGATGGATTTTCATGCCAAACCATATTCAAGTCACCCAGGTTTTCAAAAGATGCTGACAACTGTGAAGAAATTTTATTATTGGCCAAGTTTGAAGAGTGATTTAGCAGATTTTGTGGCTAGATGCTTGAACTAACGGTAGGTGAAGGTAGAGTGTAATCATCCAGGTGAACTACTACAACTGATTGCAATCCTAGAGTGGAAATTGAAGGTCATTTCCATGGAATTTATCATAGGTTTGCTAAGGACGATGAGACATCATGCTTCCATCATGGTTGTTGTGGATATGTTGACAAAGGTTGCGCACTTCATTCCAGTGAATTCTACATTCTCAGTTAGCGATGTAGCACATGTTCATTAGAGACGTTGTCCTATTGCATGGAGTTCCAAAGAATATTGTGTTAGACATGGATGCAAAGTTAAATTTCAAGTTTTAGAAGGAGTTATTTGCAGGTTTGGGCACAAATTTGTCCTTCATTACCACTTATCATCTGCAAACAGATGGACAGACTAAGAGGGTCAACATAATATTGGACAACATGTTGAGGGTGTATGTAATGCATTAGCGGTGAAAGTGGGAAGAGTATATCCTACTGTTAAAGTTTGATTACAACAATGGGTATCAAGAATCTTTGAGGATGAGTTTGTTTGAGGCATTGTATAGGCATAGTTGTAATACTCCCATTAGTTGGAGTGTTAATAAGGTGTTGATTGGACCAAACATGTTTACAGAAATGGAACAAGAAATGCAAGTAATCAAGAAGAATTTGAAATAAGCATGGGATAGGAAGAAGAGTTATGCAGATCAGAATAGGTTGTTCAAGGAGTTTTAGGTTGGGGAAGAGGTGTACTTGCACAAAAAACCAAGGAAGAGCTCCTTGAGGATTGGATCATGTGCCAAGATGGCACCCCAATTTTGTGGACCTTTTGGGATTATTGAGAAGATTCGGCTAGTAGCCTATCAACTTACACTACCTCTGATAGTGAAAGTCTATGATGTTTTCCATGTGTCATTACTTAAGAACTAAGTTAAATATGTTGATCATGTTATGGACTTGTATGTATTCCAGGTGGAGCTAGATGGAGAATTCCTATTGAATCCTCAACGTATATTGCATAAAAAGCTTCTCATGCTCTAGAACCAAGAAATTGAGCTGGTTAAAGTGTAGTAGAAGAACTTTGGGCTAGATGAAGCTACATGGGAGATGATAGATCAGATGTGAGCTATGTATCCTTCATTGTTTGTTAGTTGAGGAAAAGAAGTTTTGGTATGATGTTTGGTATATGTTTTTGGTACATGTTTTGGTAATGTTTGATATATGTACATTTGCAGATGGATGTAAATACCTCCATGAACTATGTTATAAAGCTCTAATAGGCGGTATGGGTGTCATGTACTTATAGTTTTCATGTTCTTATGTTGTCATGTTGGTTTTCTTTTCAGCAGGGTGATCCTTGTAAATATTGCAACAAGCTATGCTATAAAGCTCCCTAGGTAGTATATTTTCTTTTTAACAGCTTTGTTGAGTTATAAGTGTCGTTGAACACCTAGGATGGAGCCGTGAAGGGGAGGGTTCTGTAACAAACCTGGAGAAAAAATTCCATGTAACAAAAGTTATTAAAGGAAAAATAATAACCACCATTGATGAGACACTTATTCCAAGCTGAACGTTGGGCAAAAAATCCTCGTGGGTGTTCATTTCGATTATTATGGCTAAGTAAATTGGCAAAGGAAGTGACTAAGGCTTTGGAAAGGAAAAATAGAATTTTCAGCACATTTCTTTATGAAAATAATGGAAATTGGGAGAAAATGAAGGTGAAAGGTCATAGGTTGCATGTGAGGAGGAAAATGAAGGAAAATAATGGAAAATGAAGACAATAGAGGCCTAATTAATAAAAGGGCTTCTAAGGATTAGTTTGTAACCTTTTGCCAATTCAGTTTTGGAGCTCTCTCATTATTATTTCTCTCTCTTTCTCACTCTAGGACACTTAGATTTTTCTTGGAGCACTTTGGAATTTGATCAAGAAAGGAAAACAAGGGAAGAGGAAGGAAGGGCCAAGAGAGGAAGACTAGCATCAAGAAGCTACAATAATATTCGTTTTAGGTATCAATTTGCATGTGTGTTTTCCTTGCTAGATTTGATATGCATGGTATTTCATGTGGTTCTTTGTTGTTATAGCATGGGCTTTTCCAAGTGTGATAGTGTTTTCATCCTAGCCTTTCCATTTTCAAATATCCATGGTCTAATGTGGTTTTCATGTGTTGGTTGAGCTTCATTATTGGATGGATTCGAAGTTGAGTGAGTTGGATCTCCGAACGATAGAACACATGGCCTCGTAGCCCCTGAACTAGACTACGGGTTGCGGTAAATTCATATTTTTTGTTACCTTAGTGGGGCTAGGAATCATCGAGCAATGAATGGCGAGACATACAGTAAATCATAGAGGTGGATTCCCTTGAATACCCCTATGAATCCTTATGAGTGAATGGCGGGATATACGGTAATTCCTGGAGGGTGATGTCTTGGTTTAGGGACTAATGATCCCTGGATAAGGCTATGGATTACGATAAAGCCTGATAGAGTAGGAGAGATGAAAATTTCTCATAGTGTAGGTGGAGAAATCCACTGGTGTCCATGCTTATTTTGTCCTAGTGATTTGATGGAGATCATGGTAAAGCCTATTATTACATGTTTATTGTTCTTTGAGTGATCCAGGATGGATTACATAAAAGCCTTGTTTATATTTATTAGGGTGAGGTGGTTAGCCTTAGGATGCCCTAGTTGGTTATTCTGGCTTGTCCCATATTCATGCTTGGAATATGGCATTGGAGTGAATCGTTGAGGAGAGAATTGGTTCAACCATTCTATGGTCGGGTGGAAGGTGGTAGTCCCATCCCGGGTTGGATTTTTCATTCATTAATAAGAGGTCTTGTTTCTAGGAAAACTAGTGTCTATTTGATATGCTAGTCCCACTTAGACGGGTAGCTATCTTAGAAACAACAAATTCAAGGTAACTTATGTTTTCCTTTATGTATGATAGATAAGAGAGAATCAGAGAGCACCAACCTAAATCTCGCTTGGCTCCCTATTCGTTTCCTCTCTCTTTTGATAGAGCTTGCCACTCCTTTCTTACATGTCCTGCTTTAAAGAACACCTGTAGAAGCAAAACAACAAAACACCATCAAAGCATAGAGATCTATAATACCATAAACAATGCAGAATCAGAAGTACACTAACCATACAATTGCATTCACAAATAGCAAGATTCACAAATACAAAAGTATATGGAGGAAAAATTAAATAACTTTATTGATAGTAGAAGTAGAAGAGAGGATTACAACCCAGCTGTCTGATTCAGCATCATCCTCCTAGCATGAAAGCCCTCTTCACCTCATGAAAAGTAAGATCACCCAACAATACAATGTCTCAAAGAGAAACCAACAACACTTACAAATTACAAAATTCCAGCCTCTAGATCTCTCAGATGAGGGATCCATTTATAGATGTCTTGCAAGGGTGTGAGTCAACTATGGGTTTTTTATTAGTGTCATTCCACTGATAGTTCTTGGTTCCACTTGGAGATTTCATTGATCTCTTACTCATCCCTGGGCGAATTTAGAGAGGCAAGTGTCATAGGAGAAGTTTCTAGAAGATTCCATGATCATCCACTTAGCAAATTGTCTCGAACATTTGTCCATTCTTGCTCATCGCACCCTACAAAAGGCCTTTTCAGTATGCATCTCACTTCCCGTGTGTAGCAGGTGAGATGCATCGCACCCGGACAGTGGAGCATTCAGTATGGTGCAGTTTTGGCCAGTTTTGAGTGGTTTTTCATGTGGAACTTCTGGGGAAAGATGTAATCAGTTGACCATGATCTTTTAGGGTATGAAACAACACTTTTAGGGTTTAAAGAGCCCTTGGTTTATTGACATATAATATTGGGGTTGAAGTGCCCAAATATGTCTATAATAGTTTACCCCTAAAGTATGAGGTCGTAAATATTTTGATGTCGAGTGAAATGCTTTATCATGAGGATCCAAGGTATTCGAACTGGAAGGTGACCTGTATAAGATACAGTACAATACATCATCATCATATTATTTTCATGATCTAGCTGAGGCGAGCATTCCCATGCTCAGCTTTATAAATTCATTTTCATGTATATAGGACAGGTAATTGTCTGCTATTGTAGACTGGTGATTCTTTATATGTAGAGTCATCATCCTTTAGCTTGGATGATCATCTATGTAGCTTCTGTGTACATTTTATGTCTTTATTTTCCTGAATATATCACAGCTTGGATGGATAAAACTAGATCCAGGGTCTTCAAACTTGTCCAATCTTCGCCCGATGTACAAGTCAATCCATGTGAAACGATGTTCTGAAGTCGAACATGGAAAGACATCACGTGATTACCAGCTAATGATGTAAGCTATTAACAGGCGCAAGAAGAATCACCGATAATGATAATGACCCTCAAGGTACTATATTACAATTCACGTGGTGTGAATATATGAGTCGATGTCGAACACCATGCAAAATATTTCGGTCGAAGGCCATTGATGTAAACTTATTGCCAGAAGTGAGAAACTTTTCATTGAGGCATGTAAGCTTCAAAGTACTGAAAGGGTTGTTTCTAACTCAACTTCTTGGATAATGAGCTGATGTCGACAAGAAGTGACCCGTCGTAGGAGGGCCTTGATGTATCCCACATCTATGACACGAAACGAAACAAATTATTTTTTAGAGGTGAAAATGATCTGATGATACAAGGTTCAGGAATGGCAGCCATGAAAAATGGAGGGTGAAGGTATTGCAGTGGATGAGGCATTACCTGGGTAGTGAATTCCCTAAATGAATTCCCTTGAACATGTTGGCGACACTGAGATGGATTGGTAGTGTTAGACTCAAAATATGGATGGTACGGAGGACCAGTGGTGATATGACCAGTGAACGGAATAAACAAACCCGACTCAATCATGGTGATGGAGTGAAAGTGTCGTGTTCAAGAGCGACCTGCTACCAATAAAATTCTTCAAGTTTTCTTCCCTTTTCCCCAGTCATTGCTAGCCAGTACCTCTTTATTTTTGTTAAGCTTAACGAGAATAACATATGCCTTTTCTATAATTTTCCCTTTGAGCAAACCTTTCGCTATGTTTTAGCAAGCCTAGCAATAGTGAAACTCGATCTTGTTTAGATGGACAAGTTTGTCGCTATTTTTTTAACGAGTTTAATGACAAGGATAACTCGGTCCTTTTCATATTTAGAGAGTTTGAAAAGGGACAAAAAGGAAATGCTAGAAGTTCTTTTTCGTATTATAATCCCTTGAGTCTGAAAAAGATTAAAATAATACAAAAGGGATGACTTTTCTTATCACTTTAGCGAGCCAGAAAAGGCAAGTGCTCAAAATTTTTGTGTGATAATCCCTCAGGTCCAAAAATATTAAAATACAAGAGGGATGGTGCTTCTAATCACTTTAATGAGTTGGAGAGGCCAATTGCTTGACAATCTTTTTATATTTAAGGAGTCTAAAAGGAGTTTAAAAGAGACTTGTTTTTAAGGAACGAGTGGTGTTTTGGGGTAGCAACTGGTTCCAGGTAAGTTTGGAACTTCTCAAAACATGGCAGTGTGGGGAGGGTGGCTAACAAGACCACTCATCATAGTTGTTCCTCAAGAAGGTAAATAATGAAGTGGAAGCGTATGATCAGCCAAAAGAATGGAGGTGATAGTAGGAACACAACCATAATTCAAAAGGCTGATAGCAAGGCAATCACAAAGGTTATTTACCGAGGGTGGATTCATTTTTTAATGAGCTTGAATCGGAAGAAACTATGCTCAGTGGCAGGCTTATTTTTTAACGAGCTTGAACCTTGCAGAAACATTGCTCATACCAGTTTTCAAGCCCCCAACATGATGAAAAGGAGATTCTATTGTAACCAGATGGAAATCACTGCGGTGAACCAAGATGACTTCATCTAGAATAGACAAAGGTGAATGGTGTGATAGACCGGTGTGACAGAACAATCACATAATTTACAAGGAAACTTATCTTTACAACTAGGTGCATGCCCCCCAAGCTTCACTACATTCACCAGACTACTCATGGTTATCAGGTGGATGGAATGAAGTTTCTTTTATGAGATCAAGTGAAAGACTCGACTGGAATTTTACGAGATCTAATCAAAGACTCGACTTGGAATTTTGCTTTAGGGGTCCTCATTTTACACTATTTGATAGAAAATAAAAAGCTGAAGAATGATTAAGGTCGCTTGAATACTATTCATTGTTATCTTGAAGTTGGGAATGATGGTGGTAATCTTCCCATGGTGTCTCTCCTATCATCATCAACTAAATGATTCCTTCATCTGTAGAATGTATATGAGACCAAGGATCGGAAGGAGTACCATACTCTAGAGACCTGTCTATCCAAACACTCGATGAGTGTTGATTTGGGTTTTCCACCCAAGCCCAGAAAATCTATTGCTACAAAATTTCTATGGGGCTTGGAGGTAACACCTAGCAATGATCCATATTATTGAAATGTTTAGAGTTCTTCTTAATATTTGATGATGTAGAAGATATCATATGACAGGTTTCCACTGCGGCCACTTCCGCTAGATTAATCAGAGGCGGGAGGGAAAAAGTACCCATTAAGGCGAGGTATTTTAGGAGACCTACTTTGACATTTTGAAGTGATTGAGAGCTTCCATGGATCATTGGAATGCTTCCAGTAGCTTGTGAACTGCTGGGGAAAAAGGTTAGTTGGTCAACGATTGTAATTCCGCCTTGGAAGGGAAATGCAATCTTTCTAAAATATGTTGACACAACATCATCCATAACATAAATCCAGGGCCTGCCCAATATGATATTGTAGTCAAGGTTTCCATCAATGACCTCGACTTCAATTTCTACTGTCTTGCCCCTAAGTTCAACTTGTAAGTTACTTAATATCCCATATGGTGTGTATGTCCTTCCATAGAATGCTTCTAACGTCGTTGATGATCATGAAAAGGGTGGTGAGCCTAATGATTTCCAGCAACTCATTGACATGATACAGGTAGATGACCCCTCGTCAATGATTGTTCGATGAATAATTTTGTTGAGGGCTTTTACTTGTATAAGGAAAGCAAGTTGGGCCAGTAACTGAGGTTCATATCCTTTATCGTTAAAGGCCACAAGATTTGAATCCGTTGGGTCAATCTCACCTATTGCCTATAATAAAGCCTGCTTTTGGGAGGGGCAATTCTGCAGTACTTCAAGTGTCAGCATAGCAGATGGCAATTGAGCCAGGTCCTCCACTATACTATAATTCTATGCTGCTTGAGCACGAGGATTAAATGTCGATTTATGTACTAATCCCTTTGGAGACTTTATAGTTAATTAAGGAATTATGGGTGGCACAACTTCTGATGAAGTTGTTGTCGAACTACTGGGTTGATCTATAGCCTTGTTTTTCAACATATGTGGATTCCCATAATATTTATTCCTCATCGATATCAAAGCATCATTTTGCTATTTCAAGATGGACATCATAAGCACTTGGGATTTTGAAGCATGATCGATAGCAACCAGGTTAGTTTCTGGGTTTGGGAATGGATTAGTCAGCACCGCTGAGGTAGTTGAAGTCCTTAAAAATTTTGAAACCTTAGCTCGATGTGGACACTCACTCATGAAATTCTTGTCGTTACATATTAAAAATGGATAACAAGGTTTCTGTTTCCCAACAAGGTTCTTAGAATATTTTTTAGGAGGTGAATCTTCCTATTTCTTCTTTTTGTTTTTCCCTTTCTTCTTTCCCCCTGGTTTCTTTGGTTCTTTGCCCTTGTCAGATGGCATGGCATTAGCCTCTGAGGCAAGAATTTTGTCATTTTCCTTTTGACTAGAAACTACAAGGACTTTACCAGATGGAGCCTTTGTAGTTTACATACTTGAAGTACCAATCGTGCCATCACTAGCATGAGAGTCCATGTTTGATTTAGGAGGGGGGGAATGGAAAATTATGGTCTAGGCGCATCAGGAATTTTGTCATAGAGCATGCTAGACTGAGTATAGATCAAGTCTAAATATTGTGCAGAAGCAATATCTTGCTCTTCAGTGACAACTCCTCCCTTTGCCACATCTTCAGTAATCGAAGGCAATAATGACTTAATAAACCACTCAGCTAGAAGTTGATCAGGAGCATATGTCTTTACCATTCGATGACGACGTTGCCACTCATGAATATGATTAGATATGTGAGTGGCTGTTATCTGTTTAAATTTGGTAAGGAGTTCTGTTCCAGTTTCGTACCTTATGGGTAATTGAAAGCGGGTTAGAAAGGTAGTGGCAAGGGTGCTGAAGTTACCAAATGAAGCTCTAGGCAATTCAACATACCGTTTTTCCACCAAACTAGTTAGTGTTCACTGAAAAAGGTGAAGCCTAGTCCAATCATCATTTAGGGTGTTAGATGAGCACCATAAATGAAAAGTCATTACGTGATTCGACAAATATTCACCTGGATTTCCATTGAATTTAGGAATATTAGAGGGAAGTTTATGAGGAGTCATTTGCCACCAAGAGGCATAAGCAATTGGATCATTTGTCAGCTGGTTTAGATCCCTTAATTCAAAAGTTGCTACAAAAGGCAACTATTGATTCAGGTTTGGCAAAGCATACCCAGGATAAGATGGGATTGCCTGAGTAGTAGCTCTTTGCATACCATCATAATGTATCTGATGTTGATAACTTTGATAGGGTTGATGGGCATAACCATTATAATATGATCGTTGGTAACTGTTTTGGAAATATGGTTGCCCGTTTCCCATTACCTGCAAAGCTTTGTTGCTTAGGTCCTCGGTAAGCTTGCTAGAATTGTGGTTGTTGATATTGTACCAGCCATAGTTGTTGGACCCTTTGCTGTTGTCCAATACTGGATGTTTGACCAAGATGAGGGGTGATAGTACCTGCTTGAGCCTGAGTCAATCTAGTTAAGGAGGCACTAATTGAAGGTTGTGTTTGAGCCATGGAGACAAGAGGCTATTGTATTATGACTTGAGAGACTGGAGACATACAACAAGAAACACTTGTACTTATGAAACAATCACAATAGTAGGTGTAGTGGGAATGTTCAACACAAGTTGATTTTGTTGCATTGAATATACAACTCTTGGTTGTTGAGGGAGTATTAGTACCCAACCACTGGATGAAATTCCAGTTTCACCCGAATTTTGTTGTGAACTCTCATATGGTTGTTCTCCGAGAGGGAACAATGAAAAAGCATATTTCCCCCCATATGGTGGTAATCTAGGATAAATTGGTCTTTGGAGACTAGACTGCCTAAATTGATACTAATGTGAAGGATCAATTTGCTGAGTTTCAACATAAGAAATTCCAATTAAGATTCCAAATGAACAAATAGGAACAAACCACGCTGTCAAAATATCCCTTGGGTGGACTCCATCTAGCGGTTGAGAACTAGTTGCGACAGATGGTATACCAGTGAACATTGTCAGAGTAGTAGCAGGAGGCTCCACTGTTGTTGTATTAGATGATACAGTCCTAGATGTTGATGGTTGTTCAAACATATTTAGTCTATCCAAAATATTTCCTAGCGATTTGACAGGAACTTGCGATGAAGGGTGACTAAAAGAACTAACCTCTGTAGTAGAAGGATATAGGTGGATCCTAGTTCCAAAATGCAATTAGGTACTGGATGGGAGATCCTCTACAATCTATTTTATAGCAATCAGTCCAGGGGGAAGAGGTAGATCGTCAGGTCTGTAAAATATTTCTGGTGCCGAAGAAGGTATATTTTCTGCAGTGATAGATACTGGAGGGGTAACACCTTCTGAATCAGCCCTAGATGGAGTTGGTTCAAGGATAGAAGTGTTTACCGTTACACTAGGATCAGTTCTAATGTCGTCTTATAACTGTGAAACTTCCTCTGTAAAGGAAAATGCACCAGAAATAATTGGAGTAACTGGAGTATCTAATGATGTTGAAACACAAGTTTCAAATAGACTAGGAGAATTCAACCCAGTTAAACGAGACCATTTTTCCCGGAATGGTCTCATTTCCAGAGTCAAAGATTGTTGACTCGCTAGTCTCCATGAACAATGCAGTTTTGATTGACTTTCTTCCACGATTGTGGATTACTTTATCAACTCAAAATTAAAAAGGGGAAAATTTTATTTTGAATTAAATGAATTTTATGACGCTTTGACACAACTTGCTTTTTCAATTTTTAAGAGTCGAGAAAAAGCTAAAGGTGACTCTAATTGCCTTCGATTTTTAATGAGCCTGAAGTGACAAGTGCTCAGATGGACATTTTCTTTTAGGGATTCAAAAAGGAATGAAAGTGACTACTCTAGATAGAGGGATTACCAAACCAATCACAAAATTGCAATATACACCTTGGTGATAAATTAAAGAGAAATTACCAAGGACTTTACATATGGCAGTCAATCTTCTCGAATGATGTGTCCAATGCATTGTGATTGATAGGGCGGAAGACATGACTTCCAAAGGATAAAGGATATCAGCCTATCATGGTCTCCCAATATATATTTGACGGTACGGGGAGCACAAGTCCATACTGGCACTTGTCATATCAAAGAGGAGGAATCACCCGACCTTCGATGAAAATGATAGTTACCAGGTTTTACGATGCCAGAACACCTCTCTAGCCTAGACTTCTATATGTTCTGAGTTACGTTCCAAAGAATTTTTATGTTCATTGAGGTTTATTTTAGAGTTGATCTTTCTTAGAATTTTGTCTTTCAAGGTTCACCGCGTGATGTAGATGTAAAATTCCTAAATATGCAATCTAAAATGATAAACAGTCGTTCGTTTTCTTTTAGCAATGAAAATCCTAGGTACTAAGGAAAGAAAAGTATAATTCTTTCAACAGAGTGCAGAGAGCACACACTAAATGCACTTTTCCTAAATCATTTTCCACTTGCATTCTAAATGCAAATGCACATGCATGTATTTGTTTTTCCAACTCCTTAATGTGAGAATGCCAAGAAGGAAAACTAAGTATAGATCTGAAGTATTTTCTTCAAAGCGACATTTCAACAATTTCTTTTCAAAATGAAAGGAAGACTAAAATGACAGTTTCGATTTCGAATGAAAACTGCTTTAGACACTTCAAATATTGAAAATTCAAATCAAATACAATGACAAAAGTACAATCAACTATCTAGAAGAGGAAGACTTTATGACACTCTTCTTCTTCTCTCAAAACGACAGTTACGACACTTTTGAATCAGAAGACGATAGTTTGATTAAGCTACTCTTGACAAAGGAAGACTGTAAATGATAAAAAATACATAAAAAAAATTCACAATTCCTGATCAATGGAAGCTGAATAATGTAAAGGAAGAAGGCTTCAACAATGATATAATGATCATAAGTAACCAAACTACTAAATAATGCTGAAAACAAGGAAGAAAAAACCAAATTCCAGAGAAGGAAACAATATCATTCAGTCATCGCACCTGTCCTTAAGGGAAACAGAGATGCATCTCACCTGCAACACATGGGAGGTGTGATGCATCCAGGTTGCTAGTTACAAAAAGTGTAATGGACCAGGGAATGAAACTGAGTTTGATTTTTGCTCAAAATTTGCAGCTAATTTCAGTGATTTAGGCTGAGCTATGATAGACAGTAAACACAAAGTATAGGGGCATGATATTATGAGGTTATTAAACTACCACTAGGGAACTTAGGATGTTTGTAAGTTAGATGTTCAGTTCATAAACAAACTTAGAGATTAACTGAAGCAACTTTGACCTACTTTTCACTTGCTTAGCAAGAGCGGTTCGAAGGCTAGCTGGCTTAGCTTCAGGATTCGTCTGTAGTTTATAAAGCAAACAACAGTGAAAAATAAACAAACTATTCATTCCCCAACGGAGTTTCCATTTTGTTTCCAGGAAAACTAGTGTCTATTTCATCTGCTAGTCCCACTAAGATGAGTAGCTATCTTAGAGACAAACAATTCAATGTAATTTGTGTTTTCCTTTATGTGTGATAGATAAGAGAGAAGCAGAGAGCACCAACCTGAATCGCACTTGGCTCCTTTCTTGTTTCCTCTCTCCTTTGATAGGGCTTGCCACTCCTTTCTTACATGTCCCGCTTTAAAGAACACCTATAGAAGAAAAGCAACAAAACACCATCAAAGCATAGAGATATATAATACCATAAACAATGCAGAATCAGAAGTACATTAAACATACAATTGCATTCACAAATAGCAATATTCACAAATACACAAGTATATGGAGGAAAACTCAAATAACTTTATTGATAGTAGAAGTAGAAGAGAGGATTACAACCCAACTATCTAAACCAGCATCATCCTCCCAGCATGAAAGCCCTCTTCACCTCATGAAAAGCAAGATCACCCAACAATACAATGTCTCAAAGGGAAACCAACAACAGTTCCTTACAAATTACAAAATTCCAGCCTCTAGATCTCTCAGATGAGGGATCCATTTAGAGATGTCTTGCGAGGGTGTGAGTCATCTCTGGGTTTTTTATTAGTGTCATTCCACTGATAGTTCTTGGTTCCACTTGGAGATTTCATTGATCTCTTACTCATCCCTGGGCGAATCTAGAGAGGCAAGTGTCATGGGAGAAGTTTCTAGACGATTCCATGATCATCCACTTAGCAATCTATTTCGAACATTTGTCCATTCTCACTGATCACACCCTACAAAAGGCCTTTTCAGTATGCATCACACTTCCCATGTGTAGCAAGTGAGATGCATCGCACCCTGATAGTGGAGCATTTAGTATGGTCCAGTTTTGGCCAGTTCTGGGTGGTTTTTCATGTGGAACTTCTAGGGAATGATGTAATCAGTTGACCATGACCTTTTAGGGTATGAAACGAAACTTTTAGAGGTTAAGGAGCCCTTGGCAAATTGACATATAATATTTGGGTTGAAGTGCACAAATATGTCTATAACAAGTCCTTTCCTTGATATATTGTGTATAAATATATTGGTTTATATGTGGATTCTATGGCTGATGTATGCATGATATTTTTGTTGTTATTATGAGCATGTATTATGATAGTGATGATGTATGACTCTCCTCATGTTTTTATTTCTAAATGAATGAAAAATATATTCTATAACCTAATAGATGATAATGTATCTAATGATATAAGGGAACAATGGTTCTTAGCGATTATCAGATAAGTATGAGACCCCTATGTGAAAATATTTTGTTTACTGTTGTAGATTACATATTTCTGATATGTTTAATGAAATGGTTGTCATGGATAGTAGGGGTCCAATTAGGCCCTTGTTAAAGTAAGTGTATTAGTATCATCATTCCACTATTATATTTGTGTTCTAAAGGTGTCATTTAGTTTTAGGCAGTGACCTGGCATCCGGGCCTAAAACCGTGGCTTACACGAAAACAACACTGGGAATAAAAGTCAATGGACATTGGCATACCATGATGTGGGAGCATATAGATCCCTATGGATGCATGCATGTCCATATAAAAGGAGTATCCAACAGTTTAATGGTCTAAAACATTAGTGGGACTCAAGGGTTTGTTACCTAAGAGGTTGGGATGGTTCCTAGGAGTCCTCTTGCTGATGTGGAAGGTTTGTTTGGTGTGCTTCCATCGATTCCACTTCCTTAAGGTCATCTAGGAGGTTGAATCCCATCATAGTAGCCTCTCGTCACATGTTTACCCTAGTTGGCTGGTTAATTGGGTAGATATGGGAGGAGCGTGTTACACACATGATGAAAAAGTAGCTTGAGTTTGCGTGCCTTTTTCACTAAGATTTCAATGAGGCTCTTAGGTTAAGGCTTCAAGCTCACATGCTTTCCCCGCTTGGATACACTTGCATTACTATCATAGGATTTTCTCAGCATTTTCATAGTACATGATGGCTCATTAGGTTAATTTGAACTGGACCTACCTTTTCCTTGTAGGTGATGCCTCTGCTAGTGCATTTTTCTTGTGGTTAAATGGGTGCAACTAGGGTGTGGGTGGGCATACATCACTAGGATCTTCTACTCAAAAAATAATGGAATAAAATAATTTCGATTGGACTCTATATCTAAAACTTGATATTGAATTACATACACATCTAATTGCTCGAATTAATTTGTGGCTTAGCATTTTCATTCTTATAAGCCCTGTGGAGGCCGTTGTTGTTCCCAGAGGCCATGAATTCCATTTATCTAAGGAAAAATCTTAGATATTGTTCTTAAATTGCAACACCACCTACTTCATAATGTAAGTATACCATTGGTAAGCATTTACCACATGTTCCACAGGGGGTGAAAAGTTTAATATATTGCATCTATTTTCTCTAGTCCACTCTGAAAGCCATAAGAATCATGATATGTCATGTCATGAAGAATTAAACATGAGGAAGCAGAAGAATGACTAATGAAACCTTGACATTACACCTATGCATAAGGTAGGTTCCTTAACTCGTAATTTTCTTTTATGAATTAATTTATTAAGGCCATTAATGAGGCCTACACCAAGAAAACCCTTCAACTATGGTGCTTTTTTAATTGCTTTGTGATATTCAAAATATTAGCTTACCTTGATTTTCTACATTCGAATATTGGAATTCTTTTTCTTATGTGTTTCTTGTGCCAACATCACATCCTAGAGTATTACTAAGTTGATGAAGAGGTAGTGAATGTGAAGTCCCTCATTGAAGCCAAGTTGAGGCCATGGCTAGATATATAGGCACAGTTCAAGCCTAGATATGTATATATATATATATATATATATATACAGACACAAAACTTCTAACCTAATGACTTAACGCTGGTCGTCTTTCTAAAGAAATACAGGCCTTACCTTATGAAAGTATTGTAATTTAGCTTCTAAGAGCCCTTTTTCTAGTCTGGGTCCGGAGGGTGCTAGAAGGAATATGTATAGGCACGGTAGCTTGTCCTCATCTAGGAAATAAGAACCAAGGCCTTGGGAAGAAGCACAAAGGTAATTGTATCCCTTGGATCAATGTTAGGCACACTAAACCTAGACCAAGGTGGACCAGCACAACTACTCCATCACAAGACAATGGATGTTGCATTGGGGTAGAAAGGGGCAGGTACTGCCTCTATTTTCTCGAGCCCACTTTGAAAGACACAAGAATGTTGATTTATCATGTCATGAGCAAGTAGTAGAAGGAAAAGTGTAGCCTTGACATTCTATATATGTAGAAGGTAGGTGCCTTATATATTTAATCCATGTCTATACCATGAAATATAAGTGCATCTAAAGAAATTATAGAAAATGTTTGGTGTTCACCTATTATCCACTTGTTCTTTGCTGCTCCAGATTAGAAATGAAAAAAATAGAAATAATGAAAAACATACCAAACAGGTCTTTGTATTTGACATGTTACAATTATAAAATGACAAATTAAAACTAGAATTATAGGAATTAAGATTCAAAAACGAATAATATATAAATTTACGAAATCATTATTTGGTGATGTTATTCTTCTTACCATTTTATGTTTCTCTAAAGCAATCCCTGAGGACAGGTTATAGGAAGGCTTCACCATTGCATAAAATCTTTTCCCTGTAGAGCTTGCTCTTTCAGGATATGTTGGCTTCTGTGCAAGATGTGTGGACTTTATTTTTCTTTCAACTAAGAATGCCTCAAAGATGTCCATGAACAAGTGTAATAAATTATTATTGTTATGCAAGTTTAAAGTATTATGGTGCGAAGGTAGTGATGGGCGTGTAGAGGTACTGACAGGTGGGAAGAGGTGGTGACATGGTGTTGTAGTACATTCAGATATGGACATAGCCATGTGGATTATGTGGATAAGAGGATACCATCCAGAATTTGTTTTTCATTAAATAACTACCTGCACCATATATAATAAGAATTTATAAATCTTTTAATTTCAACATCGATGATTAGAGCCATGGCAGGACAAATAAACTGTTATTTAGAGGTTTTTCCTTTTGGGGCTTTAACGATAGCTAGGTATTTAGTTTCAATTGATCACACAAATGGTGTTGAAAGGGAAACATAAATGTATTTTGTTAAAATATAACCATTATTAATGGACTTAGTAAAAAATTTCACTCTTGTTTTCCTACAACAATGAATTTCTATGCTTTCCACACCCATTCATATGACCATGGCATGTGAATGTTCACCCATAGATTGGTGGGGGAGGGATATCGATCAATAGGCTCTAGGGTAGGGCTTTGTTTTCTATAAAACATCTCTCTTGCTTTCCTATTGCCATGAATTGCTAAACTTATCACACCCCTCACTAAGACCATAAAGTTTGAACACACCCATTTATGGGTGAGGGAGGACTCTGAATCCTTATCTCAATCAATAATCTCTATGGAAAGGGATTTTTTGTATCTAAAACATCTCACTCTTACATTCCTACCACCATTAATTGATTTTATTTCCACACCCCTCACTAGACCATAGGGTTTTAACATTCAGTCATGGGTGTGAGATGGATTTAGATATTGATCTCCATCAATAAGCTCTAAGGCATGGGATTTTTTTCGCTTTTTCTCCTCCATCAATCCATCCTTCCTCTCCTTCTCCCATTTTCCTGTCTTTTCTTTACCCTACCTCCCCATCATTGTACCAAGTATTCTTTCTATTGTCAAGGAGGATAGAATAGTGACGATCTCATAGACGAGGGGTGAAGTATGAGGAAATTACA
The DNA here is from genome assembly GCA_000404065.3 of Pinus taeda. Classification (NCBI taxonomy): domain Eukaryota; kingdom Viridiplantae; phylum Streptophyta; class Pinopsida; order Pinales; family Pinaceae; genus Pinus; species Pinus taeda. The sequence continues at coordinate 66,536 of APFE031402426.1, read as the reverse complement.
TTAGATATTGATCTAGATAGCACAAAAACCCATCGACTAGTTAGCTAGTGTTATAATGTGAGGGTGATTTATATTCTCCAAACGCGAATCTAGGTATGCAGACCATAGTTTCATGCACATAAACAGAAGTAGCATGAAAGTTAATATTTAACTAAATGAATTAGACATCAAATAACTAATGAATAAAAACAAATTGTTAGTTACCACTCAGACATGCATATTGCCACATTAGGGCCCTCTTGCATGTAAGATGTTTTCTAAACAAAATGCTTTATAAAGAACCAACATGGGTAGATTTTCATAGCTTTAGAGACTACTTTGATAAGAAAATTTTCAGCCAAGATTGCATTTCTTGGTATGTAATGAAATTCATCATCTTGTTCTGTTTTTTGAATGGTTAAAATCCTTCAAGGTGTCGAGGTCAAAAATCCACCAAATCTTTTTAGGTGTGTATGCATATTTATCCTCATTAAAACTAATAATAGTAGTTGACGTTGGAGTTTATTCCATTATTTCTTTTATAGTTTTTCATTTTATTCTACCAAAGATAGACTTTGTCCTAAAAATAATATAAAGTTGTTGCTTCCTGAAACTTGACCAACAATATCAGGAAATGTAGATAGTAAGTATAATACTAGGTGAAATGGCTAACATGATTTTATGTTCATCATATTTATGGATAACTAGATATGTGCATTGTATGATGTATTTTTAAAAAAATGATAACACTAAAACCACTGTTTTGGAGCATGGAGGTCAAAGCTTCACCAAATGATTTTTGAGGTGTCTATTCATATTTTGCCCTAATTGCAACTGATAAAGTTGGTTGAGCCTAGAGTTTATTCCATTGTTTCTATTATATTTTTGTATTTTAATCTTCAAAATATAGACTTTTTCTTTAGGCTAATATAGATTTATTACTTTCTACAAATTGACAAATAATATTAGGAAATCCAGATAGCAAGGATATTACTAGGTGAATTCGCTAACATCCTTTTATCTTCATCATGTTTTTCCTGTCCTGTTTCATTTAGACTTTCTTCAACTCTAATTTCATTTTTTTGTATTTTAACTTTGACTAAAGGATGAAACCTACAGGAAACAATGTTTAAATTAAATGTCTAAATCATTTTCATTTTGTCAATAGCATATCTAACTATAGTGGTACAAGTCTTATACCTACACTTTCTAAGGTGCAATTATTCTTTCTTTTTTGTGATCATTAGCTAAACATAGGAGTGATAATCCGTGATTGAACTAGGACCACAATTCAAGAAAATTATGTCCTTTCATTAATATAAATTTTATGGTACATGTCATCATTCGGTTAGCATGAGTTAGTTCATATTACTTAGAGGTTTAATGGTGTAGTTGACATAATTTAGAAATTTACAAGTGTTGATTTTTTAGAGATTAAGAGTAATAGTTGATGTAATAAGATAATCAAAGGTGGTTTAGTGAATATGTGGTGTGTTAAACTATGAAATGTGATGTGATAACTAAGAATGTTCTCTAAATTCACACTACCTAGTGCCCCAACAAATTAATTTTTTATGCATTGTTAGTTTTGAATGTGATCTAGAGAACTGACTATGTAAATATGAGATATAGAAATGCCAACAATTGAATGAAGAATTTACGCATTATAGAGATCTTGGGATCCCAAAAGGAAATACTGTGCATAGAAACAAAAAAAACAATAATTGTTAGCATGCAAATCCTCCATTAAAACAGGAATTGTGAGGATCATAGATAGGCCTTGGTAAAGGAAACCAAGTAAACATTTTCAGGGTTTTCTGGGGTTGACCTGAAAGTTTGATTTTCCATGTGGGTTTTGTAGGAATAAATCACAAAGTTCATAATTAATGTCATTTTTATTGCATTGAAAAACTCAAGATGTATGAATTACATATTTCTTTCAAGTTTACTCTTTGTTAGCTTTTAGACACAATCAACATGAAGTTTTAAAAATGCTACAACAACTGACAAGTACAACCCACCATCTTAGCTTTGTGATTTCTTTTACTTCTATGGGCTCATTTTAATAGTCTTTATGAAGGAACCTTTATGGTATATTTGTTTCTTTTGGTCTTCCCTATATTTGCAAGATGGGAATCTCCTAAATCAATGCCATACCCTGTCATCAAAAGGTATTGGAACTAATTTCACCACCTTTTGTAAATCCTTTGCGCTTTGATACCCTACCATTAATAACTAAACTACTAAAATAGTCATTTACTCCTTTATAGACAAAAGTAAGTGTTGATAGTGCTGGTGTTGAGAAATGAAAACAACAAATTCCAGTTTAATTTGTCCTTGAATTAAAATATGAATTAAAATCAAATTCTATTCTCATAGAAACCTGTAAATAGTTAACTAAGTTTAATTAACTTAATTAACTTAGGAATTTAATGTTGGAAGTATTTCTGTAGTGATGTATATGTTCTCCCTAAATTTTAGGGGTCCAATATTTGCTTATTTGAGCTGTAATGAGATTAACTTAGTTTACTGAGTTATGGTCAATTAAATTAGCTCTACCTTTTTGTGGAACTAATAGGGGACTAATAGTTAGTTGGTGCACTGGTGCATCCAAAGTGTTACTCCAGTTAATTGAAAATTCCCTCATGAGAAGCTCATGCATGTCAGTTAAGAGAAAGACATAGTTGAGACTAGAGTGCACAGATACTTCACTATCAATTGTATGATTTACTAAGTTCTAAATATCATGGACGCAATTAGAGAAGGACCTATGCTTGGATTGTGTAGTTTTAGAAGCATGATTTCCTTTTAAATATGGGATATTCATCATAGGAATTATGAAAGGGATTAGGGGATTAAAGTGTTGTTGAATAGGCTAAGGATTTGTCCAAGTGCTAGCTTGGGAGTTGAGAGAGTTGACCATACTTGTGCGTAATTGTTCTAGTGAGAACAAGCTTTGTATATCCACTCATATTTCTGATTTAATACAATACATATATGTTGGGTTTTGAGTAGTGGCTTTCCCGAGGAAAACTTATAGTGTTATGTGCCATTGGTTTGTCTTATTCTTGTTCAGATTGTTTTCATTGATCTATTGGCTTCCGCTGGTTGAAAGTATAGGTGGATTCTCATCCTCTCATTTAGTACATTGCATTAGCTTGTAAATCTACAGGATTTTCTACAACTGCACCCACCAACACATCAAGGGATCTTCCCGATAGGAAGTCCCAACTAGACCTCAGTCCATTTTGGAGTTGGAGTCCTAGCAGTGGGTAGTAAAGTAGTGCCTTGACTATGGTAGCACACAGAGGTAAGTATGATAACTTTTGTCGGGATCAAGTTATGTGAGATTCATGGGTGCTCTAACACACAGAGGGGGAAAGGAAGTATATCCCTTAGAAGCCTCTAATAGTACACAACCTAAAAGGAGAAAATAAGTGTAATGACATCACAAATTGGAAGTGAAATATTCCACAATCCAGCTTGATGGGTTAATCCAAAAACACATCTCCAACAAGATTCATACAATTCCATAAAAAATAGTTCATATACAAATGCATAAGTTAAATAACATACAGTGCTAAAGAAACCAAAATAGTCCAACTACAATAACAACATATACATGAAAATGTGCTAGCTCAGTTATATTATTAAGCGAAATTTTCATCCATACATACACCATTGACAACTACTATCCCCAATAGTGGAACATTACAGTCAACATTTCCTGCTCCTCGAAATAAATTTACTGACTCTACTGTACAGAGAAGCCAAGGCTCATCACAATACTCTACAAGCCTTCTCTAAGCAATGCCTAGCCAAAAGATTGGCTCTCAAAAGCCTATACTATGAGTTATGAGGTTCTATATATAACAAAGGGTGGGGTGAGTGTTGACATTCCCCTTTGACTCTTTGACTACTCTCATGAATCTTCATCTTACATGGTGACTGTTTGCATTCAACTAATGACACTTCGAATTTCACTTACAATATATTTAAAAATTATCATATAATTTCCACATATACCCATGTGGGACAAAATAGGCTTGAGTCAGCCTAACAAGAAAAAAATCACTGTTTGGTGTCTTGAGAAAAGACTATCTTGACAACATCCTCCTGATGTTATTAGGTGATGAACTAATACCAAGATTGGTACTACGCTATTGTGTCCCCATATTGTTTGGTTATGTCTTTCTCAAAAGAGACTCTTACCTCCATGGCTTATGGGTATATGGTCCTGGAACCACTGCCCAACTCATCTTGAAGCATGTGCAACATTGTCTTGAGTGTGGTTGGACCATCGATGTACTTCTGCATGTTTTCTATGCTTAGGACAGGTCATCACTATTAGCCTCTTCCATCAACTTCTTTATGTACCTTTCAACCTCTAGCAGGACTTGGTTCTTCTTCATGGATTGAGTGAGGGTTTCGATTGAAGGGATCTTGTGTGTCCTTACTAGTACATCTAGACTCTTGAAAAATCATGGATAGGAGGCCTCAATGTTGGTGGTGAGCGAAGGGAGCTACTCATAATTCTGGATCAACATCTAAATCCATGCTTTGTCTAGCTTTGCCCATGGCTTCATTATCTTCTACAAGTAATGCAGGGCCCCCTTGTACCTCATTGTCCATTCTTGTACATGCGTGATAGCGGTGTGGATGTATTCGATGGTTTGGGCTATCTCCATCCACTATTATTTAGAACCATATAGATGGAAAACCGCTTTGTGCAAGGTGAAAAATTTGTCATACAGTTTCTAGATGGTGGTCTCAAGGGTGGATACTTCAGAAAGAATGAGTTTTCACATTTTTGCCATAGTGGACCATGTGAACTATTATGTTCTCACCTAGCCTCCTGCATGTGCTTTTCCATATGATCATTCTCTGCTATCAATAAATCGACTATTGAACTAGTGGCTTCTACATAAGCCTTAAAAGCATCATCCTTGGTAGCTGGATGTCTTCTAAAATATGCAAAAATCACCCTTCACTCTATATGTGCAGGTGATGCATGATAATTCGAAAGATTCTTTCTTCACACATGTGCAATCCTTTTTCGTGACTCATTGAATGATAGACTGTACAAAACCATCTTCAGATCATCATTAAGGATGACAATGTCTCCTTTCTCGCTCAGGACTGGTTCTAATTCTAGATGTGGCAAAAAATGTGGGGCAACCTCGAATTCTCTCAGCATGATGTCAGTGTCTTGTTCCTGTGGTTCTTGTTCCAACTCCATATCCATTGCTTCAACCATCTACTCAATCTTCGGATCAAGTTCTTGAACCTACACATGCTCACCCTCTTCTTCATCTGCTGATGGTTTGACTCCTCAACATGTATAGGTACATTTTTCTCTGTCAATGCATCTTGCCTTTCCTATTGTTATTATTTTTGCTTCTCTTCCCTTTCTCTCATCCTTATCTCCTCCTCTTCTTTCAACTTCTTTTCCATTTCTTGCAACTTCGTCTCTACATCTTCAAACCTTTACTTATCACACTTCGTCCATTATACTTTCCTTTTGCATTGTCACCTCTTTTCCTATATCATCAAAGATTCTTTTGCAACAAGAGGATCTTCTTTGAACTTGTAGTTTTTCTTAGCCTCTCCAATATTGATAATATTCCTCTTGCCTTTGCCCTATATCAATTTGCTAATCATTGATGTTGTTGTTTCCACTTCTTGTGGTGTTGTTTCTTGCAGAACTTCTTTGCATATTATAGCCATGCTAACTAGTTCACTAAGCCTAGAGGAGTTGTAGCAATACCTCCAAGAGTCTTTCTATGGACAATGGCATGCCCTATGGATCCATGGATAGTACACCTTTGTACAGTTTTTCTTGCATATGTAGTGGGGATCATATGGATTGAAAATCTTGGTGTTGAACTCAAACTTCTTCAAGTCCTCGGCCTCAGCGTCCACATCCTTCAATCTCCACATTTCATACAATCCAATTCACAAAGGAAGAGCAGGCCATGGTGCCTTCTTCCTCCTATGCATGACCAACTTATTCATGGCAAACCTTGGTAGCACATGTGAAGGCTTCTCTCTGCCAAACACCCTGATGAAGGTGCCACTAGGTGATGCATACCAATCTACAATGTTAAGAAATGTTTACGTCACTTCTTGGGACATGCAAGGTGGATCGTATTCGAATATCATCTTGTACATTGGGGTGATGATGTGGTAACATAGACTCACCATGACACCTCGGTAGTTGCACTCAGAGAAAAACCTGAAATAGATGTTCACAACATCATATAATGGTGTCCATGTCCAACCCATGTCAGGAAGCTACTACTGGGCATATATTGCATCAAGAAGGTATACAAACATATAGAATCTTGCTTTCTCTTCCTTAGGTGAATTCTAGGTGTTAGACACATGCACTTTTAGCTAAAGGGCTAGCATGTTTGACAAGTTGAATGGCCTTCCTTTATTTTCCAATTTATCCAACACAACCACCGAACTATGCAGAAAGGTATCCGAGCTCTCTAGACCATACAAGAAGCATGTGGAGATGGTCAAGAATTGGTAGGCATTCATAAGTGACTTAGTCTTGTATACCTGGTTGGGTGTCTACCTAAACTTCAATGGCTCTTTTATCCAATGCTTCATGATGTCTCTAGTGTTAAATTATTGTTGGGATTAAAGAAGAGAGCATCCATGTGGTTCAACTATTGTGGTAAGTGATACAACTATTGATAGTTTTTTGTCTTGAATGTGGCAATATGTCTTCCACTCACACTGCTCCATGTCATTGTCTCAGGATCACTATGTGAGACAACCCAATGAATGATGTCCACACATGGGAAGGTGGGGTACTTGCATGCAACCCTATAGTAGCCTAACTTGTGGATGTTGACTTAGACCTGTCAATATTCCATATCGTCCCTGAAGCTGCCTGTAAATATGTCCTTTATTTCATACCATGTAATCTTCATTTCCTTCTCTATGAATAACTATGTTTCTACATAGACTGGTAAGTTAATTAATACCTGTTCAACTACATCTCCCATGCTTCCCTCAATAGTATCCTTTGATCCAAGTATCTTGGAAGCCATGCTACCTATATTGTTGAGAAGCTATTCAAAAAATGCTATACCTGGAGATAGAGAGGACACTTATGGCATGAAAATCTCAACTTAAAATAAAAACAATACTTTAAGACCTAATCATGCAAAAAACAGGGCAACTGCTAGATAGGATTGATCAATTTTGAGAGGCGAGGATGATTAGAAATGCATAATGCACTATCCAGTGTGGCTTGCTAGTGACTGGAACTATGTAATGTGTAGTCCAGTTTGGCTTTGATGCTGGCTAGGAATATGCATTTCACAATCCCAGTGGCAATAATTTGGTACTATCTCTTTGAACTACATAGTGCGCATCTAGAGCCAGTCATTGGTAGTCTCTACACATTTCTTGGAGCCAAGGCATAGCCTTGAGATCCAGAAATGTGCAGTGCATCTTGGGAAGAGCTAAATTTGGGTAAAGACAACCCATATCTGCCCAAGGGAAACATGTAAACGAGTAGATCTAAATGAACGAGCAATGGTTGGTGCAGATATGAGTGAAAAATGATGCATGCAATAAAAATAATGCATGAATTAGTCAAACATAAGAACAACGAATCTTATGGGGAGAGTCGCTGCAATGATGACTGTTAGTGTGACACATAGGAAAGGCAATGAAAAACTTAAAACAATACTTTTGAAAGATAAAAGAAATCAAAACACCAGCGGTAATTCAAAAAAGCAAATAAAAAACACCCACACAAGCCAAGGGAACAAAAGTGACAGAAAAATATGTAAAAGACAAGAAAAGAGAAACTTACTCAGAAAAGCTATGCCGACTACGCTGAAGGTTCCTAGATGCCTTGGGAATTATAGAGCTCCAAGATTGAATGTACAATTAAGCTCTGGCGGTGTTGATTAAATATATTTTATCAATTTAGGGTTTATGACGTCAAGGCCAAAAATCTAGGAAAAAGAGATAAGTGGCGACAGTCTCTAAAATTAACTCAAGTGTAACTCCCTCTGCAAAAAATAGATCACTATTGTTTGGGGATTATTTTCTTCTATTTTCCCTTTTCCTTTTCGAGAAGGGTTACCATGCATGCATGGAGAAATTGCACAGTTATAGGGGGAACCAAGAAATTTACCAGCACATGCAACAGACAAAAAATGAAGGAATGATTCTGCACAATTCCTAGGTTGAGTGGCTATGGTTTCTCTCATGCTCTAAACAATTTCCCAGCTGAAGAGATGCTTCCAGATCAGTCCACGCATTTATGGAGCTAAATCTCACTGTTGGGTTGAACTGCGCATTTCCTGAGAGCAAGGTTGGTTTTCCTCTAGGACATGAATATTGTTAAGGTAGTACAAGAGCTTAATTGTAACCAAGTCAAAGGAGGTGAGCTTGTGGTTAATATTTAAACCAAGTAAGAAAACACAAGCTTTAAGGTAAAATATAAACTCAAATGAAAGCACAAGTACCTGGGTAGTGCATGACAAGCTACTGAGATTTTAGTAGGGAGACTCTAAAACAAAGCAAAGGAGAGATTTCTCGATGCTTCTGTATAAAATTATCATCCATCCATGTGGAATATTTAGTCAGTAAGTTCTTCTAGTTGATGAGATACTCTAAAATTGATCTATTTTGTAGCTATCAATTTCTCGGTTTTGTGACTACTTCAGGTTCCAATATTATTTTTCCTTCATTGTCAAGTTCTCGCAATGTTGTTTGAACTGGGATCTTCTGCAACTTTTGAATAAGTTCCCACCTAGATTCATCATTCTTCCATTCATCCCTTGCTTTGTTTATCAAGTTTGGTTGGATAATTATACCAACCTCTAGCATTTCTGCAAACATACATTCAATTTCACTCCTTTCGGTATATGGATATCTGTAAGGCCTGATTTTTGGAGCAACACTTCCTGGAATCAAATGAATAGCATGATCATGATCACGAGTAGGTGGGAGGAATTTGGTAGTCTCAAATACCTTGGAATGATTATTCAAAACTTTTTGGAGATTTGGATAAATAGAGGATTTCGATGTGGGAACCTCTAATGAACATAATTGTGCAATTACACCACTTTGTTCTTTCTTTAGAATCTTTATCTTTCCGTTAGAGCTGATTATATTTCCTGATTTCCCTGTGATATCCCTTAATTCAACTTCCTTTCCTTTTGAAGAAAACTTCATGAAAAGTTCTTGAAAACTAAAAGCTATTATACCCAAGGATTGTAACCATTGGACTCCTAGTACAACATCAACACCACCCATCCGAATGGAAAGAATTGGGTTTTTCATTACATATCCTCCCATGAATAGCTTGATATTATGGAACTTTCCATAACAATTTATGGTTCCTCCACTTGCAACCATCACTTGACACTCTAGTGATGGATATAGGAAGCAATTCAATTCCTTGGCTACCTTACAATGAATAAAATTATGGGTACTACCTGAATCATTTAACACTATTACCTTTTTCTTCTTGATATGTTCTTCTATCTTGATAGTTTGAGGAGTGGTAATTACAGCCAATGTATTACAATATATAGTTGGATTCATTTCTTCTTTCTTTAGGGTTTGTTCCTTGTGTATATCGTTTTCTTTTGACATTTCTTGTTCATTTTCTTCATCCTCTTCACAATCTTTGTAAATTAATTCCTTCTCAGCACACTTATGACCCTTAGTGTATTTTCTATCACAACTGTAACAAAGCCCTTTTTCTTTTTTTCTTCCAATTGTTATGGTGTCAGCCTTGTAGGTTATGGAAGGCTAGGGGAAACAATATTTCCATGTTTATAGTTGTGAGTAGTAGGCTTCCTTGTTTCCATAATTGTTCTTTCCATTTTTCTTGTGAACCTAAATGCCTTCTCCAATGAATCAGGTTCCCAAAGAAAAACATCATGTTGGATGTTATCCTTTAAAGTCCCTATGAACACATAAATCTTATGCTCCTTTGGAATATATTTTACCCTTATATTCAATTTTTGGAAGTCCTTAATGTGCTCCATCATTGAACCCTTTTGTTTGAGGTTTATCAATTGGCTAAAAAAAGTGTTTCCTTTTATATATTCATAATGTGCTATCATTTACTCCGTAAAAATTGCCCAAGTGACAATTTTTTACGAGAGCAAAGCCATTGATACCATAAAAATGGATTTGGTTCCAAATATAAAGTTGCAATGCATAACTTTTGTGTGTTTTTCACATTATGTTGATCGAAATATTTCTCCATCTGTAGTAGCCATGTTACAGGATCTTTTCCATCAAACTTGATCATATTGATCTTTGGAACATGGTGGGTCTTTATTCCAATGTTAGAGTCTAGGAAATCATGATTAACATTTATTTTTCTCTAATCATGATTTTCCTCTACTACCCTTTTGCCATTAAGAAGCCTTTCTTGTAGCAACTTTGTCAAAACTTCCTTCAAACCTTCCGTGTATCTCTTCAAATCTTCAATGTTGTCATTCTCTGAATCATGATTAACCTTGCTTTTGTTCTCATTATGAGTTTACTATACTACCTTCTCACCATTAGGGATACCTTCTTGTAGAAACTTTGTCAAACCTTTCTTCAAATATTCCATCTTAGCATCCATGCCATTCATCTTAGCTTCCACGCCATTCATCTTAGCTTTTGTTACCTATTGTGAGAGTGAAATTTGTTGCATTTGGTCTCATAATTTATATATATCATGATGCATTTCTTCCTCTTCTTCATGAGTCACACTAGAGCTTGCATGTTGTTTACTAGGTGTTTCCATTTTCTTCTTTTTCTTTTTTTGATTTATAGAAGCTTGATATTGAATCTATTATATCTTTGTAATTGTGGATCTACGAGGCCTGGAATTTCTTCCTGCAGGAGCCCTCTAAGTCTTCTTTCCAATGCCACTAGTGTAATCAAAATTGGATTCTCTACGAAAGAGTTATGCCCAATCTTCGAAGATGACCTTATTATAGAGGTTTTCAGTAGAGCGAACTTATATGACGTGCCACGTGTCACTGTTTCACCATAGGATTTGAAAAAGATACACAGAAAACTAACATCTGTCCTCTTTCTTTAACTTCTGATGAAATTTCAATATGATGCCTAGAGAGAATGTTATGATGCATTTCCTAAGCTCACCTATTTGGAATGTAATTTAGGATTCTACAAAAAGCCTAACTTCCTCATATCATATCTCTAAAAATATAGTGAGACAAGATCTGAAATTTGGACCCAAGGTTCAGAACGGCTTCGGCTCAAATGGCTTTTTCTTTTAGCTTCTGAAACATCATAGGCAAAATGTTATAGAGAAAATTACACAATGGCCTTTTTGGAGCAGTGAAACCATAGAATCCAAAGCTCTGATACTAAATGTTATGAAACCAACTCACAAAATGATAGAAAAGATAGATCAATTCCCTAGAAATAATCCTCTTCGAGGGGGAAACCTCCTTTACATTACACAAATGAACAATTGTTGGATGATACAAATGACAAGGCCTCCTTGCTATATATAGGAGTCTAAGGGGTCATAATATAATGAGAGCCGACATAACAGTAATAATGGAAGGGCACAACAATAACAATAGTGGGCTTTTATGGGGCACAATAATAACAATATGGAGACTACATTGGCACAACAATATAATAAGGGGGTTTAAATAATAACAATAGCTGTTACACCAGTAGTATAGGGACCTAACAATGGTTGTAGCCACTACAACATTGGAGGTGCAGTGGTTTCTCTGTATCAACCTTATCTCATGTAAAGCAAGTCTAACACTTCCGAAAGTATTGTTTGGTTCTTTGATTGTCATGGCTCCTTCTCTAGCTTGAGTTAAAGATATAGTCCCTACCATTCTCTTGACCAGCCATCACACATACCAAGCCAAGTCAAGTGATTTTTTTCAATTGGGGATGAGGGGTATATTGATGCACAGGTAATATAGACTGCCAGAGTCTAAGTTTCATCTCTGGTGTTGGTTCGCTATAGTAGGCTCGGACAATACCCCAACAGAGTCACTTCAGGAAAACAAGAATCACTCTGCTAATAGTGAGCCTGGAGAGTACCCCAACGAAGTTTCTTGCTTCACCTCTATGTGCAGGAACCCTTTTGCTTCTTTCACCTTTATTTTATTTTTTCATTTTTTTCATTTTTCAAAGAATTGTGCATAGGCACTTATTTAATTCATGACGCCGAATAGGGATCCCAACTTATTGAGAACATAAGAGTTTTTCCCTTCGGAGAAGTATCTTATATATACTTCTGACATGCTTGTTAAGGCTTTCCCCCTCACCTTACTCTACTTGATTGATTTGACAACGGGTAACCGAAAATAGAAAACTGATTAGAGTAGGTGGTACTAGTTAAAAGTGCAAGCATTGTGTTTTCACCGGGACTAACCCTAAACATAACATATTTTCCTTCAGGGTATCATCAACTAAAATAACTCAAGATATTAAAAAATATAGGGAATACATAGATAACCAAATGTTAACAATTGTACAAGTCCTCTTGTATTTCACCTCGCTTGTCTCGAGAGGCCAAACATGGTTTGATGGGAAACATATGTTGCGGTGTGTAAAGAAACAAACAAACAAGAAAGAAAATGACATAAGTAAAATGAAAGAAAAGTGAGTAAGAAAATAAAAACATGAAAGCAAAGTAGATAAGAAAGAAAACACTACTCCTACTCCTAAGCTAAATAGTGCATGGGCCTTCTCATGTGAAGTGATATTTCCAATGCAGCCATCAACACATTGGTTGGCCCATGTAAGTGAAGGTATCGTTAACAAGAAAGATATTCAAATAAACCAGCAAGAAAGAAAGATAAAACAATGAAAATGAAAATTCTTAAAGTTTAAATTCATCCACAGAAAAGAAAATAATAAAATCACATAAGACACACTCTATGGATGTACCATGGTGTTTCATCACGCTATGCACAGACAACAAGCACGCACACTCTTTTGGTCTTCACACATGAGAAAACATGCAGAAATAAGAGAAATTTCACTTAGCAACATGACTTGCTATGTATGACTCATGTAATGCATGAGCGATAGGATCATGAGATTCTCGTGGAGGATGTGAAATCTATAGACTAGATTTATTTTCAATGAAAACAAGAGATTGATGAGGAGCCTAGGTTGTTTGAACATATTTTTGATTAGAAGTCGAATTATCACCAAGGATGTGAGAGCCTGACATAACCATCAGCTCAGACTGAAGTGTCTAGAGAGCTTGAGGGGTTTCCACTTCATCAACATATGTTTCATCAAATATCGGTGGCTGAGAAAGGTCAACAACAAGTGAATCAAGATTGTGATCAAATAAGTGAGTGAAGAGATCACAACAACCATGACCAGAAAATTCAAGATGTGCATCAACATCCTCATGATTTGTCGAATCATACAGAGGGGTTGATGAGAAAACAAAATTTTTCACCCTCTGAATTTTTAGAAAGAAAAGATGATAGAATGGCTGGATTTGGAAATAAAGATTTTTCTTCTCTCCAATCAAATGACGGGCTGACACGTTGTGTGTATTGTGAATGATCAGAAGTAAAAATAAAGCGGATGAGGTGTAGACAGAAGGAGGTCATCCTTCACCGCAGGTTCTTCTTCGAATTCCCACACATACTCATAAAAAATAATAGTGCAGGTTGGCTAATAAACACTAAATACGTTGAAAACTTGATCCTCGTGAAAAACAAATGTGGAAAATGGAACAAATGAACACAACATAGTACAATCCAAAGGATCAGAGGAACCAGAGGACGAAGGTTGAGAAGACAAGACCTCATGATAACCATCAAGGTTGCAGTCTAAATTTGTATAGATGTTGAAAGCAGGTGGGGTGGGAGGAGGTGACAATTCAACATATCGGTTCACTTCTCCCACCTCATCCTGCAGAGCTAGGGCTATTGGATGAGAGGGGGATGGAAGGTCACTTGTGACAGAAACCTTGTCTATCTTAGATTTGGAAGTTCTAACACCGAGGTATGTTGGGAGTGGTTCAAATGATTCCAATTTGTGCATATTTTCAGACACGTGAAGAACATACTAAAATCTTTCTTTGAGAAATTTCCAATCAACTTCATCTTTGTGGATTTTAAAAGCGAGGTTACAGAAATAGTCCCAAAGTTGCGCAATAGATTCATTAGGTGCTTTCCAAAATTTCATAATTTTTTTGTTGAGTGCTTTACGGTCATAAGGATAGAAATCATGGATTAACTCTCTGATCTTGTGATCATACAAGTGAATAGAGGTTGTGGGCAACGTTCAACACCATTTCTCAACATTCCCTTTGAACATGTAAGAGAACAACCTACAGGAAACATCGTATGAGGAGACTTCATTCCTTTCACAGAAGCCTAAGAAGGTAACTCCATGTCTCAGCATCGCTGCTCCACCTTCACCATTGTACTTGATTCATGACAAGTCATCGATGACATCTTCCGGTGCTTTGAAATCATGTGCATGAGAAAAGCATGCCGAAGTTGAGATCGTAATGCGAGTCATAAATGATGTGCAGAGATTCAAAATAAACTTTGAGGGCTCAACTTGTCATCTAGCCCTACTTCTAGTGCTAGAAATGTTGACGATGTTGAACCCACCAACATTTCAATGGATCTCCCTAGTAAGAAGTCCCATCTAGACCTCAGACTGTTTCGAGTAGGAGTCCCAACTGCGGGTAGTAAAGTAGTGCCTTGACTCTGGTAGCATGCAGAGGTAAGCATGCTAACTCTGGTTAGAAGCAAGTGTGTGATATTGCACCAGGCCATGTGATATGCATGGGGGTTCTTACACACATAGAGGGGGAAAGGAAATGTATCCCTTAGAAGCCTGTAATAGTAAGTAGCCTGAAAGGAACACATGAATGAAATGACATCACAAGTTGGAAGCGATATAGTCTACAATCCAAACTGATTATTTAATCCAACAACACATCTCCGACAAGATTCATACAATTGCATAAAAAATTATTCATACACAAATGCCTAAGTTAAATGACATACATTGCTAAAGAAACCGGAATAGTCCAACAACAATAACAACATATGCACGAAAACATGTTGGCTTAGTTATATTATTAAGTGAAAGTTCCATTCATACATACACCATTGACAACTACTAGCTCCAATAGTGAAACATTATAATCAACATCGCTTGCTCCTCCAATGAGAAGTAATCGCTCTATGTTGTGGAGAAGCCAAGGCTCATCACAATACTCTCCAAGCCATCTCTAAGAAATGACTAGCAAAAATCATGGCTCCCACAAGCGTGTCCTATGAGTTATGAGGTTATATATATAACAAAGGGTGGGGAGACCCTTGACATTCCCCTTTGACTCTTTGAATACCCTCATGACTCTTAGCATTACATTGTGACTATTCACATTCTACTAATGACACTTGGAATTTCACTTAAAATATATTTACAATAATCATACAATTTCTACATATACCCATGTGGGGCCAAATAGGATTGAGTTAGCCTAACAATACAAACACCATCACTTGGGGTCTTGGGAAAATACCAGCTCAGAAACATCCTCTTGATGGTCTTAAGTGACGAACTGATACCAAGATTGGTATTGTGATATTGTGTCCCCATATTGTTTGGTGATGTCTTTCTTGAAACAAACTCTTGCTTCCATGGCTTCTAGGTATATGGTCCTGCAACCTCTATCTAGTTCATGTTGAAGTGTGCACAACATTGTCTTGAGAGTGGCTGGACCACATATGTACTTCTCCATGTTTTTTGTGCTCACCTACAAGTCATTGTTGGTGGCCTCTCGCAATAACTGCTCTACGTACTCTTCTACCTCCAACAAGACTTGGTTATTATTTATGGCTTGAGTGAGGGTTATGATTGAAGGGATCTTCTGTGTTCTAACTATGACATCAAAAATCTTGAAAAATTGTGCATATGAAGCCTCAATGAAGGTGATGAGTGGAGGGAGATGCCCATAATTGTGGATCAACATCTAAATTTGTGCTTTTTCTAGCTCTTTATGCAGCTTCATTATCTTTTGCAAGTAACATGGGGCCCCCTTGACCTCATTGTCCATTCCTATACATGCACAATAGTATCATGGATGTACTTGATATTTTTGGGTATCTTCATGTGTTGTTGCTGAGAAACATATAGATGGAAAAATGACTTGTGCAATGACAAGTATTCCATACAATTTATGCATGGTGGTTTTAAGAGTTGATACTTCAACAAGCATCACTTTTCTCATATCTGCCATAGCGGACCCTGCAGACTGTTATGTTCTCTACTTGGCCTCTTGGAAGTCCTTTGTCATCCAATCATTCTCCGCTATCAAGAACTTGACTGTTGAAATCGTGGCTTCTACATAAGCCTCAGAATCATCGACCATGACAGATGAATGTCTTCTAACATATGTAAAAATCACCCTTTCCTCTATGTGTGCAATACATGAGTGATCATCTGAGAGCTACTTTCTTTGCACCTATACAATCCTTTGTCATGAATCATCAAATCACAGATTTTACACATCCATCTCTAGATCATCATCAAGGAGGATAACTTCTCCTTACTCACTCGAGACTAGTTTTGATTCTAGAGATGATGGAGACTATGGGGCGACCTCGAATGCTCTTGGAATGTGGTCGATGTCTTGGTCCTGTGGCTTCGATTCCAACTCCATATTTGTTGCTTCAACCATCTGCTCAATCTGTTGAGCAAGTTTCCAAACCTGCACCTTCTCACCCTCTTCTCCATCTGTTGTCTGCTCTAACTCCTCAACCTATATAGGCACATTTTTCTTTATCATTGCACCTTTCCTTTCCTCTTGTTCTTTTTTTTCCTTCTCTTCCCTATCTCTCGTCCTTATATCCTACCCTTCTTTCAACATCTTTACCATTTCCTCCAACTTCCTCTCTCCATATTCCCATCTTTCTTTATCTCTCTTCCTTTGTTCTACTCTCCTTTTTCATTGTTTCCTATTCACCTCTATCTTCAGAGCTACTTTCTCAACAAGAGGATCTTCTCTGAACTTGTACCTTTTCTCTACCTATGCAGTCTTGAAAATATTCCTCTTGCCTTTTTCTTGTACCGAATTTCTAGTCACTGCTACAGTTGTTGTTTCTTCTTATGGTGATGCTTCCTACATAGATGCTTTTCATTCTATAGCCATGTTGACTAGTTCATTAAGCGTAGAGGAGTTCCAACAATACCTCCAAGGGTTTTCCTCTAGCCAATGAAATACCCCGTGTATCCATGGATAATACACCTTCACATAGTGGTTCTTGCATATGTAGTGGGGATAATACGAATTGAAATTGTTGGTGCCAAACTCAAACTTATTCAAATCCTTGGCCTCAACATCCACCTCCTTCAATCTTTGGATCTCGTACAATCCCATCCGCAAAGGAAGAGAAGGCCATGGGGCCTTCTTCCTCTTGTGCAGTCCTGTTGATAACCCTATAGAGTTGTGATACAAAAACTCTTGCATGAACAACTTATCTGTGGATAAGCTTGGTATCACTTGCAGATGGTTCTCTCCGTCAAACATCCAAATGAAGGTTCCACGGGGTGAGGCATACCAATCTGAAATGTTAAGCAATTCCTGCATCGCTTCTCGTGACATGCAAGGTGGATCTTGTTCAAATATCATCTTGTACACAGGGATGATGAAGTGGTCAAATAGCCTCGCCATGAATCCTCTGTAGTTGCACTTAGAGAGAAACTTGCAATAGATGTTCACAATGTCATCTGGTGGTGTCCATGCCCAAGCCATGCCAAGAAACTGCTGCTAGGCACATATTGCATCAAGAAGGTACACAGACATATAAAACCTCACTTTCTCATCCTTAGGCAAATTTTGGTCATTAGACACATGTAATTTCAGCTAAAGAGCCAACATGTCTGACCAGTTGAATAGGTTTCCTTCATTTCCCAACAGATCCAGCACACCCACCCAACATTGGGAAAAGGTCTTTGTGCTCTCTTGACCGTACAAGTAGCATGCAAGGATGATCAAGAGTTGGTAGGCCTTCTCGATTGACTTAGTCTTGTAGACTTGGTCATATTTTGACCTAAATTTTGATGGCTCTTTTACCCAATGCTTTGTGATGTCTCTAGTGTTCACATTGTTCTTGGGAGTAAAGAAGAGTGCATCCATTCCATTCACCGGTTGTGGTAAGTGATATATCTGATGATAGTTTTACATCCTGAAGGTGGCAAGATGTGTTCCACTTGCACTGCTCGATGTCATCATCTCAGGATTCGTATGTGAGACAATCTAGTGAATGATGTTTGCACATGGGATGTTGACATAGATCTATCGATCTTCCATATCTTTCTTGAAGTTACCTATAAATATGTCCTTTATTTCATGCCATGTAATCTTCATGTCCTTATCTATGAACATTTGTGTGTCTACATAAACTAGCATGTTCATTGATAGTTGTTCAACTACATCTCCAGTGTTTCTCTCTATAGTATCCTTTGATCCAGCTCTCTTGGAAGCCATGCTACCTGTAATGCAGATAATTTTCTCAACAACCGATGTACCTAGACACAGAGAGGACACTCATAGCATGCAAATGTTAGCTTAAAATAAAAAATCACTTCAGCAAGTGATCATGCAACAAACTGGGCAAGTGTTGGGAAAGATTACGAAATTATGAGTTTTAGAGGTGAGGGAATGTCAACTAGATCTGCACAATGCACGATCAAGTGTCACTTGCTGGTGTGACAAGACTCCGAGACTGTTTCATGGAACCGTGTAGTGTGCACCAAGATCCAATCACTAGCAGCCTCTACATAATTCCATGAGTCAAGGTAGATCCTTGAAATCCAGAAATGTGTAGGGCATGCTGGGAAGAGCTAGATATGGGTCAAGACAACTAAGATCTACCCAAGGGCACGTTGTAAATGAGTATATTTGAATGCATGAGAAAATTGTGGTGCAAATCTAAGTGAACAGTGATCCGTACAATCAAAACAAGTGCAGGAATTAGTAAAACAATAGAACAACAAAGCTTCTGGGGAAAGTCGCAGCAACGACGACTGTTAGTGCAAAAATTGGGTTATGCATGCGACACTTAGGAAAGGAAATGAAAAAATTAAAACAACACTTCTGCAAGATAAATAAAATAAAAATGAAAATGGTCATTCAACAAAATTAGTAAAAAAACACTCACACAAGCCAAGGAAATAAAATAGACAGAAAAAGCTGCAAACGACAAGAAAAGAAAAACTTACCCAAAAACATTGTGTCGACTATTCCTAGATGCCTCGTGAATGCCAGAGCTCCAATATTGAATGTGAAAATGATCTCTCACAACAACGATTAAATATATTTGATTGATTTAGGGTTTATGGCATGAATGCCAAAAATCTAGGAAAAAATGGCAAGTAGTGGAATTTTCTAAAATTAACTCAAGTGTAACTCCCACTGCTAAAAATATATCCCTATTTTTTAGGGATTCTTTCCCATTTTTTTATTTTTTATTTTTTAGGAAGGGCTTACATGGATGCATGGAAAAATTGAGTAGCTCTAGGGGGAATCGGGAGATTTATCGACACATGCATCAGACAACAGCTAAAGGAATGCTTCTGCAGAATTCTTGGGCCGAGTGGCTCTCACTGCCTCTCGTGTTCTGCACGATTTCCTAGCTGAGAACAAGCTTCTAGCTAGGTATATGTATTTCTTGAGCCGAAGCTCATTGTTAGGTTCCACTGCGCATTTCCTTAGAGCAAGGTTGGTTTCCCTCTAGGACTGTGCAGATTTCCAAGGCAATGTAAGAACCAAATTGTAACCATGTTCAAGGAGGTAAGCTTGTGGTTAATATGGAAAGAAAGTAAGAAAACAAAATATATAAGGTAAAATATAAACTCAAATGAAAACAGAAGTTCCTAGGTAGTGCAAGACAAGATTTTGAGATTTTAGAAGGGAGGCTCCAAAATGAAGCGAAGGAAAAATTTTGGAGGGTGGTTGTAGCTGCTACAACATTAATATAACTAGTGGCTTTCTAAAAACTCCTAGCTTAATGAAAAAATATTCTTTATATAATGGGCTAAAGTACATATTTCTCTCCTCTAATTATAGATGATTTGCATGTGTAGAGATTACCATGAATTAAGATAATTGTCTAAAATGTGTGAGTGTACATTTTTAAAAGTAAGAAAGGTTTGATCTCAAGTATTTTTTATTGCTAGACCACTACAAATTTTGAAGAATACAATAATGAAAAAACGGTATCTGGTAACTCATGAATTTTTTTTAAAGTTGTATTCAAGATTCTTATATAGAGCATAAAAGGTTCAATGTTGAAGCATATTGGTTAACACTAGAAAAAATATATAGTCTATGTCTCATTAATTTATCTGATTTTCATACCTTTTCAAATGTTTATCTTCCTATCCTAGAGTCATTTCTTTGGTAGCTTAACTAAACCTTCAATGCTTTATTTTTAAAATGGAAATGTAAGACTGAGTTCCCTTTAAAAATATATTATATATATAAGATTTTTTCGTATTGTAACAAGCGATATTTGGTTTAAGGCACAATCCTCTTTTCTCCAAATTAAGTCCAATAATTGTGTTATTTTTGAAGCTAAAGGAGAAATTTTCAATTTTGTCATCTTGTATTTAATTTGTCTTTCATCTATATGCCACTTTTCCTTACATTTTTCTAAATTTGTATCTCTAGTCTCTCAATTCTATGCACATTAAAGTACCATGTTGATCATTGTTATTGTCTTGTTCCACTGAAATATCGTACCAATCATGTTATTGTGGTTGATGATTTCTTGGTTGATCTTTTATCCACTTGTTTTTGCTATTGATAGCTGATTGGTTTTTGGTGGATCTAATCAACACCTAGATTTCATTTCTTTTTGTCTGATTCAGATATGTGGTTGTATTGACATGACATGCTTGTATGCTTAATTTTTCTTGCATAACATATTTCTACATTATATTTCTACATTATATTTCAGCGAAACATGATCTATATTTCGATATTAATAAAGGTTTATAGAGATATTATTATATTTTTCATTATAAATGGAGCATGATTCATAACCTTTTTAATATATATTCAATAATTCTTCATTGAACAGTGGTTGAAGTAAAATAGCAAAAATGCAGGTAAAAGTACATTGGCTTGCACATTGATTCATATATTGCACTATAGACGAAAGCACACTTATGTCCTTGATGGTTATAATGTAAGGCATGACCTTAATAAGAATTTTCCTTATCTATAAATTTGAAGATTGTTTTAATCTAAAACAAAGTTATAATTTCATGTCCAGTATTATTTACAAAATTATGACTAAGGGCTTTCACATCCTGTCAAGAGGCTCCAATCCAATGGTACATCTCTCCTAGCGTATCCCAGACAACAAAAACAATAATAAAATTACCACAACCAATCCAAATTAAATTCTAGCCTGAATCTCAGTGACATGGACTGTAAGATAAAGGACGTCATACCTGCCAGTTAGTGTTTTCACATCCCAGCTATAGATTTTCCTTCATGCCATGCAACCTGTTACCCTCTTGCTCCTAACAAGTCACACATTAGAATTCAAAAGCCACTTTCCCAACAATGTAATGACATGAACACAGAGTGAATTTCCCAACACTTTGATGTTTGGCATGTCACAAAACTTTCAATTTGTTCCCACAGACTGATAAAACCATAGTATTTTTCATTAAATCCACACTTCTAAAACCATTATATTTTTCATTAAAATACAATATGGCAGAAAATAGTAGGGGAACTTGTACTAGCAAAGCCTGATAAGGTTTCGGGACTACACCCACATTAAATTTTTCTCTAACAAGACACCTTAAACATCGAGAAGTTTTGCCTTGGGCAAAAGAAGATGCCACATTTCTAGGGGCTAGGAAATTTCTCTTCCCATGTCTTTCAGGTGAGATTATTCAACCCTCATTTGTATTTTGTATTGGAAACTGAGTAAAATTTCCACTCGTATCTTAATTTCTCAATTTCCAATAAGGCTTATTAATTTGAGTCGAGGTATCCAGTGAGGCTTCCCTTATCGTAATTATAATAACCTTACAATTTTATGTCCTTTAACTTCAAATGAGGTGGCTAATATAGTAATATTATGATAGCTTATAAAAGTTTTTGATTGGCCACCGTCCTATTAATAGGACACTTATATACAATGAGTTTTATTTTCACTGAGTAATTATTATATATATCTATGTCTATGCCTTTTGTATTTGTATTTCCCAATGAGATAACATCACGCTAAAGGAAAAATCAAGCGCTAATGCATGAGTTCATCACCACATCCAATTGGACAATTGTGTGATCAAGGAAATATATCATATCTAATTTCATGTTTTTATTTTGATAAAGGCTTCTTGGTTTTCTCTCATAAGTCAAGCATTTGTAGTAGAACATTATAGAGTAAGTTTACCTCGTAGTGTGATTATATTATATATATTATATATCTTATATATATATATATATATTTTTTAATAAATGAAATTTAATTTTTTAATAAAAAAAAAATTTAATTTGACTATTAGAAATTAATATTACTTTAAAGTCACTTTTATTTTTTTACCTAAATGTTATTATGTTTTGATAATTCTTATTAATTAATGTTTGCCAAAATTAATATACATTTATATTCAAACTTATTTGACGTGTACTACTTTGCATGCAACACTTACTTACTATATATATACACTTACCAAAATAGAAATAAATAAATAAAAACCCTTCCATATAGTTCAAATGAATGTTCTTCTATGCCTTTTATAGAAAATGATATATTAACACATAAGTGGAACATGAATTTTACCATTGATCAAGTTAATTGAGTAGTGAAGGGCTAACTCAAAGATTTATTTCATTCTTCCTTATTTTAACATTAATGACATTGCTACTCAATACTATTTTTTTACATTAATAACATGTTATTTTTTATATATATTTTTAATATTAATAGTATGTTATTTTAAAAATATAAGTATGAGTGGAGCTATAGGAGCAAGAGGGGTTCTTATTTTCCCAGATGAAACAAGGGAATTAACATTTTCTCGGGTTTAGGAAATCAAGTAAATAATTATGCAAAATCGTATGCCTTTCTTCAATGTCTAATGGTTTCCTAGAAAATACATATATATAGTCTTTCAATTCACATCTTATCATTCACAATTTAAATAAGGAGATTCTCTCAAAAATACATGGCCTTAAAGAAAGTCCTCAAAAGTATCTGGAGGATCCTAAAACACTAAATTCTTATGAGTTCATCGTATATTGAGATAAAATATTACCTTAATAGATTAATTGGCTAAAAATGTGACGACATTAAAACTAGGGACATAAATAATTAATGAAACTAAAATTCTAAATCGCTTACAATAGAATACAATGGGAAAATTAAATAGGGTTGGCAGTTCCAAGTAGCACCCAAGAGGAAGGTATACCATGCAATAGTCTTGATGCATGATGGTGTACTGAGGGTAGTTGACATGCCATTTCTAAGGTGTCATTATTACAGAAGTGTGGAGTGTACTATTCAACAATGGGTTTAGAATCTTCCTAGGTTCAACTAAAGAATGCGATTATGACAATGCATCTTGGTAATTTGGAAATGGATATTGGATTATGAGACTTAATGACACCACATTTTAGGCATTTTGACTTAGTGTGGTGATGAAATTCATCTTATCGATATAGTGATGGTTAAACACCAAAGATTCCATAGCAATCATGCAAGAATGTTGCAATCCATGCACAACATCCTTAAATCCCAGAGAAAAGGGTGGCATCTAACAAAGCTTGATCTTAAATTTATTAGTTCACTTGAAATGTAGTAAGGAAAGGGAAGTTCTTTTACTGTTATCATTCACTTCTCCCCACATTCTCTTTATTTATAATATGGTTATGGAGAGTATCTTATTAGAATTGATTTTTGAAGGGTTTGTAAAATTTTCTTATGTTGAGGGTGGTATTGAGTGTGTTGTTGGTTAGAGTTGGGATTTATTTGACCTAAGGGGTGAAAGGTAGGAAAAAAGTAGGTGTGTTTTTGGTTTCTTATATTTGGTAGTTCCATGCAATGTCATGGTGTACATTATGTTTGTGATAAGCATCTCGGTGGAATGGGAATTTGAATAATTTGTAACATTTTATGGTGTTAGGGGTGGTGTTGAGTTTGTTGGGAGAATAATTGGGATTCATGCAATCCAAGTGAAGTGACCGAATCCACATCTTATCAAAATTCCCAAATGCCCACATGGCTCATTGGATATAAATATGAATTTATGTTTTTCTTTTCAAGAATTAGATTTCATTCTTTCCTTAATATTTTTATTATCTATATTTGGGATATATGTTGCAATTAGGTAGAATTGGGCTTTTTAATACTTTAATTTGGATTAGGAAACACAAGGCTATCATGCTAGGTCCATTATTAGTTGGGGAAGTGATCAATAAGACTTGTCCTATGGGGTAAATTACTCATGCTGGGGAAAATAAGACCTTGGAGCTCAAGCCTGCAAAGGCCCACATCTCCTTCCAATTTGGGAAAAGTTTGTTCCATCAAGATTGGGATTTCCACAGGTTAATTTTCAAAAATTATGGAAAGAGGGTAGGCCTAAGCCTTGGATTGCAAATTGTATTTATTCTTGAAAATTTTATTTATACAAATATTTCAGATCATGAGAGTTGTGGGGAAATAAATATATCTCATGATAGTGAGGAGTTTAGACAGT
Source organism: Pinus taeda (assembly GCA_000404065.3). Classification (NCBI taxonomy): domain Eukaryota; kingdom Viridiplantae; phylum Streptophyta; class Pinopsida; order Pinales; family Pinaceae; genus Pinus; species Pinus taeda. Next base: position 41,804 of record APFE031402426.1, on the reverse strand, counting down.
TGATGGAGCACATTTATCTCCTTTAAGGAAATTTTCTTAGTTTGAAAATTTTTGTAAATCAAATGATATCCATTGTGATGACATTTATGGACCTATCACTCAAACGTCAAACCACTATGTAGAGAACCAAAGATGAAGTGTCAAGTCTCCATCAATCAGTAAGAGAATTGTAGCTTTCAATCAACAATACCAACATGGAACATTCATCCTCCAACATCTTTGGTGTACAAAAGATTTTTGATCTAAATTCTCCTCTTCCTCACTAGTTTGGAAGTGGAATATTCGGGAATGACTTCCATCTTTAGATGAATTAACAAGTTTTGCAAATTTTGAATATTGTTTTCCATATCTACCCTTATAGGCATAGTAATTTAGTTATTCTAGACATCACAAATTTTGAGAAAATAAATACTTTATTGTTGAATATACTTCTTACAAGACTATTTGAATGAACTCTTTCTTAATGTATTCGTTAGGTTCATCACCCAATATTTCTGTAATATAAATTTAC
>APFE031402426.1:0-38966 GCA_000404065.3 Pinus taeda | reverse complement strand
ATATGGTAAGCTTGACAGGACTTCATCTTTATCATGTCTAATATACCACCCCAATAAGGGAAAATTCACTCCACATCAAGGAGTTCCTTAACAGAGCACTCGATCACCATCTATCCAAGACCCCATTTGTTTGAATTATTTTGGATGATTTTGGAATTCTAATTTACCATTTTGTATTTGGTCATAGACTTAAGATAAAAATTAAGAGATGTGTGCTTTTTTACTTGAAGTAGTGGTCTTTGGCTAGTGTTTCTTTACTTATTTTGGTCTTCATTTAAGTTCCTGAATTTACTAGGTTTTTATCTCTCTCTGTATGGATAAAGTAATCAGGATTTAAATTTGATCTTAATAATTGTTTGTTTTCTTTTATGGTTTCTTCATGCTTAGGCTTTGAAAGGCTTTGAAATATTTTGGAGTTATCATTATGTTTCCACTTCTTTAGGATTTAAAGATATTTCAAAATATGAATTTTTGGAAATGGGGATCCTTGACTTTATATTCCATCTAGAGGTAAGAGAAATGATGTAGAACATGAAAATTCAAGACTCTACACAAGCTTGGACAATGGAAATGAATGTCAACATTGCGAAAATTTATGATTGCAAGTCCTAAATTTTTTCATAAAATGTAGTGTTTTCCTTTTTTTGAAGTATGTGGGTGCTGAAAAGCCAAGTTTTTATTTACCATTGGTAGCCTCTGACATCCATGTATTCATTCTATAAAATTGCCTTTCGATTTGAATAGATAATGCAGTATTTTCCCTTTTTTAGTCGCTACTCTGTTTCTCCTTTCTTCCACCATAGTGATTGTGAATGCTCCCATGATGTGGGTGCTTTTTTTGTCTCAGTGAATGATGTTTATTATTATTATTATTATTATTATTATTATTATTATATATTATTATCGTCATTATTATTATTATTATTATTATTATTATTATTATTATTATTATTATTATGATTATAGTTTATGCAATGTGTCTCATGGTTTTGATTTTGAGATATAAAAGCTCAGTGTTCAATTTTCTTAATGACTTGAGATCTTGATACTATGTGCATCAAACAATTATTGAATTGCTATGTTGAAACCCAAGGATTATTTCAAATATTTGTATATTTTTTCCTCCTCCAAGTTGACAAACGAAAAAATGATCTCATGATAAATAAGTTTTGTTTGTATTATGTCCATATAAGAGGTTCAAAGATTTAATAGGTATTTTAAATAATGATTTGATACAGGTGGAGTGTAGTGAAAGAATGTGGAATGACCTTTTAAATAGTTTTTTAACCCAATATTTTGGACTTCAAAGTGAGTCCATCATCAGGGAAATACTTAATATCTTGAGAAGATTTAATGTAAAAGAGCTAGTGATTTATATGTATTTAAGTGAATAATATTTTGGGGAGACATGGTCGGCTAATAGGTATTTTTTTTGGGTTTGTTGACCCAAGGGTCAAATGTAATTTCTTCATGGGTCCATTGGCACAGGGCTCTAACATCATCGTACTCATAACTCATTTTGGTTAGCCATTTGAAAGTCTTGTGAGTACATCTTGTAGTCATTGGGATGAAACTTAAGGATCCCTTCAAAGTTTTGAAGAGTCATCTTTCTCTTTCAAGGTCCTATACAACCAATTCAATTCATGAGATGTACAAGTCTTTATTGACTATAATTTTTCTTATAGATTTTACTAGAATATTATTTAGGGATCATTATTCTACTAAATCACTCATTACATTCTTAGATTAAAGATCAATTTGTTTGTTCACTCTATATGTGGCCCTTTTCCATTCATTTATGAGGATTTTATATAAAATAATATAATTAACTGTTATGATAATGTGTCTATGGGATTCTTTTACATGTATAATGGATTTATTACTTCCACCATTGGTTTATATTCAAAATTTCGTACCATCTACATTCTTAACATTTTTCACAATGTAATTTTTCTTTCATATGTTTATGTGTTTGATAAAGTAATCTCTTTTTTTATGTATATAGGAACCTAGGCTAGAGGGGAGCCCATCAGATGCCACTTCTTTTGTATCATCACTGGGATATTTTGCCATTATGAAGGGTAGTGAGTTGGAGCAATAAACTATGGTGGAAAATGGGTTATATTATCGACCAAATAATTACTATGGATTCTATTACTGAAGTCAGTCTTTTAGAAATCCAATAGAGTGGTTGTACAGAATGCACTTATACCCTTTGAGTTTTATTTTGGTAAAGTTTGATATTTTTTTTTTCTAGATAAAGGCTATTCTATTAAATAAAAGAAAAAAATATTTACAGAGAGAGGATTTTAAACTCTGAGGGGGTAGCTACCTGCCCTCTATCAAAACATTCTTGCCAACTTCCTGGAATATGGCGTTTACAGAAAATATTACTCTGACTTTTAACTATTACAAAAAATCCATAGAACTGCTGATATGTTTCTTGTTTGATTCTTGCCAAAATTTCTGAGCAAATATCTTCTAAAGATAGACATATACAGCCGCCTGGGCTTACAACGACACTTGGAAATAGACAAACTTAGACAGACAACTGGACTAAGATAAAACATAAAAACATACACCTGGGCATAGTTTCCACAGTGAGGCACCTGGATGCAAAACTGAGCAAAAATGTTGAGCATACTGAAGATCTCTAGAAGTCGAAGCGGGCTCATTCCTTCAGAGGCAGGCCGAATTCTTCGTCTGGAGTCAAGTTGACCCACTCCACCATAACATTATCCTCGACGTCGGTAGCGCTTCTGCCTGGTGGGAGAACCAGGTGAAGAATGTTTTGGAAGCGCTCTGGCTCACGGTTGATGACAGGCTCCTGTGCAGGCAGAGTTGGGTTCTCCGTTTCCTTTTGTGCAAGAATCTCCTTTTCCTTCTGATCTGGGACATTGAGGACCACTCCCGTAGGGCTTCCTGGGCTGGAGCTAGTCATTTGGACATTCGAAGGCTCAGAGGAAGAATTGTCCAATGTATTTTGCTCCTCTTCCTCTTCAAAGATCACCGTAACTAGAGCAGAAATTAGAGGCTTATTGAGCCTACTTTTAAACTGGAAGCATGCTGAGTGGAAGGAGTTATTCAGGGAAGTGCCTGAACTATTCGAGGCTGGGGATGAGGGAGCAGCCGGGGCGATGGATGGGCCCAAATTGTCTGAAGGCGGAGAGGGAGGCGGAACCATGGATATGGGAGTGATGGAATGCGGAATTGAGCCACCTCTGCTATAAGATCCTCCCCTGGATCCGGTGTTGCTACCTCTCCATGGAGTGCCTCTGAGACACGGCATTTTCACAATAAGGAGCAGGTTGAAGAACCACAGGTTAGAAGAACGATAAGGCAAATTGAGCGCAGGTAGATTAAGCCGGTTAACCCACCCTATCCTTGATGTATTAGAAGGATAATTCGCTGTGGAAAGCGAAAGGGGCGCATGAGCATGGGCAGAAGAAAGCTTGCTATAAACTTTCGCCCCACCGAAACCCGAGTTCTGGAAGGATTGAATTGGGGCCGAATGCTGAGCTCTGAAATGCTCGCTAGTGCACTCTCTGGTGAACCAAATGAGGCACTCTGTTGTGCGATGTAAACCCTGTTCCATGTTCTTATCACTGTTTGCGCTGAACTCGAAAACTGGCCAACATTCCCCCTACGCATTTACTCCTTTTCTTAGGGTCATAACTGTTATCTGTTGTCTGCAATTACTACAGGCAATGAATTCCCCAATCTCATATGCCATGAGCCACTTGGAGCGGTGTGAACCCTGTCCAGCTGCCAACATAGTGTGTCATGTCATATATGCGTGTCGTATACACCCACATCCGGGTTTGGTAAATTTTGATATTGCATGATATATTGTGTAACCATTTTTTCTTAGTAGGTTATGAAGTCACAAGGAATGAGATGAGTGTAGTTCTTCTCTTGGAATGGATGGCTTGGAGATTCCTTATACAATAAAAATTATTGCCTTTACACCTTAGTTTATTTCTAATATCTAAGTCTTATACATTATGCAATTGCCATCACTTTTTTTCTTGTTTAATATTTCATTATTATGAGAAAGCACTTCGTCTCATTGGAATTGTGTATTCTTATACAGAATCCAATCTGAAAGTAGACCCTTCTTATACTAGATACCAGGTTATGGTTACCCTTGACCTACTTATAATACTTATAATGCATACTTTCTTGGTGCTATGCTTGCAGTTGATGGTGTTTTTACTCAACAACCATATTATCACATCCCTTTCTACCAACAACAGCTCACTTAACCATCATAATTTCAAACTAATTTAGCATATGGATTAACAATTACAATGGATATTTCGTGGGATTCGATACTTGCAGTTAGAGACCAAGAAAATGGAAATACCTTCAATGGAAGTGTAGCTGGTGGGCTAATTACAAACCATTCCACAACAAGTGTTTTCTCTCAGATGCCATATTTGAATGCTATACCACCAACAAGGGAACATAGTGATGCTTTGGATTCAAAATGATTAGCTCTACCATATGAGGGACCACAATCATCACATTCAGTTGTTATGGGTCAACCTAATATTCACTGTAGATGCACTCAAAGCTAGACTGTGAGGATTGTGAATAAGGTGTATATTGTTATTTTGTTTTGATCTTGTGCCAAGTTGCACGAAGATATTTTTTGTTCATTATCTCATATATGTATTTTATTTTCGAATCCCATCACATGGTTATATTGGTCAAAATGAAACATTAGCAAAAGGCTATGTTCCGTTAGGAAAGTTGCAAGTTGTTCAAACCAAGGCAATGCCAGTGTCTTGTTTGCTAATAATGTTACAAACTTGAAACCCAATGGGCATGAATACCTTGTTGGTGAAAAATTAAAGACATGGACAAAGGTTAACGGAAATGGAAATTTGGATGTGCTCAATGAATAGGACATAGGTCCTCGAATGAACAAGGTGAGGAAGCCCTATCTATCACTAGTATATGGGCATACCGGGGCTCATAGCTTAGTGAAAAATATTTAAAATTGTGGTTCTGTTGAAGCCTTGAAAATCATTGCTACAACATGGGAAAAAACCACCCAGTCTGGACCTTGGTTCGCATTTCCTTTTCTGTTTGGTGTAGTGGCTCCGACTAGGGATAATGGGACTAGTTTCCCAAAAAAAGATTTTTATAGTGTTGATGGGGTGATATATGATGTATCGGGGGGGATGATTAAGATAAGTGTAATCTAATATAAACTATTTGAACACATGCATATATCCTAGTTTAAAGACTTGTAAACTATAACTATGTCTGAGAATAAAGTAAGGTATGCGATATACAATAATGGCCTATAGCAATTGGTAATAAAGATCATTCAATTGAAATAAGAAGTGAAATGATTTTAACATTAATCGTTTTGGATAAATAGTTAGCGAAAATGATTGTGAAAGATATTTCACATATAGAATCGTTCATATATTCAGCATAACATTAAAGCCAACACCATACAAAAGTGCAATAATGCTAACCGAAATTCAAAATTTCATACATAAAGCAATTAAAGAAAAGTTATTGCCTAATACATAAATAAAATAGAATCACAAGATAAAAGTACCATATATGATATGTTCTTCTCATGTGTTTTAGCAATATCGACCTAATTCGAATCAATCCAACATCATCTAAGAGTGTAAAAGTGGAATTTCAGTAGAATATGCCAGATATAAAAGAAATTAGATCTTGTTCCATTCATTTCACTAGAACCTCCTCAAACGTATAGAAGTGCATGTTTTGAATAATGTTTCTAAGAAAAAATTTGGACCCCTCTCTAAATTCATGAGAGGGGTTTAAATACTAAAACTATAGGTCCTAAAATAGATTACTACAAAAATAGCTAAGGAGGTTTAAATGACCTTCCTCAGATTATGCTAAATAAAAATAAACTAGAAGTAAAACAAAGTGACTAACTCCTTTACATTTTATCCTTAAGATCGCAGATATCTATCATTGGTTTGAGTTGTGTCTATTGGTCGATAACATATTTCAACTATCCAGTAAATATAGCGTTTGTCAGTGTTGGAACCATTTTTTTATGGAGGTAGTTAGGCATCACAGGGTCATCCACTAGCTGTATGGTTTGACTAATAATTTCTAGTATGCTTCCCAGGTCAGCTTGCTCATTTATCTGATCACCTCCTCCCTTTCCTTTGTTGCTTATCTCTATTGCGGCTCCAGTTGATTGGAATTTGGAAGAAATCATAGTATAGATTCTGCAACCACATTGGCACCATGTAGATTTTTGTTAATGGCTTTAATGATGATTTTTGCTGGTGCTATCATGATCAATGTTGCCCTTTCTCATTGCTTGAGCCAAGAATCCCAGTCTACAAATAGAATTTCTTTATGTGATTCCTTGAGTTTTGGCAAATCAACCTTTCTCCCATCATTTCGATCATGCCAGATGATAAAGTTAGAAATAATTTCATGGATTTTGTCATACTGAAGTGTCATGTCGATGACTTGGCTTGTTAGCATGTCACTGATCTTACAATAAGGATTTATTTGCGAGACTTCCTCGCACATAAGTTCCTTTTGTTGCACTATTTTCGCATTAAGGCTGACTGATTCTTTTACAAACTGATTGATTTGCGGACTGTCTTTATACTTCTCTGTCATAGCTTGAATCTGTGCATCCTTTTCTACTAGGTTGGCTTGATTTTCAATTTGCATCTGTTCAAAGTCCTACTGTAGTTTGGAAATTTGTAACTCTGCTTTTTGGTTAGATTTTTCTTGCTCTAATTGTTGTTCAAACAATAGGATCTTTTTGCCATTTTCTCCTAGCAGAGTTTGAACCTCTGTTGCTTTATCAATAGTTGTTGTAGCATAGGCTCCCACAAATTGCGATAGTCTCATAAGGTTGTCAGATGGGTCCATTGGCGAATATTTCTAGAAAATGTCCATTGCTTTGTTCTTGGGAGTGGTAATAGCTTCAACATCTAACTTTATCTTCTTCCTCTACCTTTTGATGAAAACTTTATGGGTAGGGATATAAAACACATCTAATGGCGGAATTTCCTTAACTCTTAAAATAATTTTAGAAGTGGGGGTGGCAAGAATGAGCTCCACATCCCGAGTGCCTACAGTTTTCTCCATTGTAATTTCTTGAGTTGATTTGTGCTATGGAGTCTCTATCTCAGATGTATGTTCCTTTGTATGGAGCTTATTATTAAAATTCTCCCATTCTTTTTGTAAATCAAGAACTAGGGGTTTCATCCACTCAATGGAAGTAGAGGGAAGTTCAACCTATTTCCTTGTTGAGGTTTGTTTGGATGCTCTTTCTATGGTTCCAGCAGTGTCCCTTTCGGAATCTTTGTTTTTATTGCCCCCATTTTGAGATTTTAGTTGTGAGTGCTCTGACTCAGAAGTAGATTTTTCCTAGCACTCTGTCTCAGAATTTCCTTTGGAATTTTATCCAGAGCTTTTAGCTAAGCTTACACTGGGAGTTGGCTCCCTTATTGGTTCAACTTGTAGAGTGGCCAATGGGGCCTGTAATAATCTTGTTTCCCTATATTCATGGAAGCCTTCCAGATCATATGCGTAAAAAAGTAGTGATGCTATATGCGTCACTTCTGACAACGTCTCTTTTTGTAGGAATAGGTCATCGAAGCCATATTCCTCATGCGTGAATGGTTTCACTTTCACCATAGTAATGAAGTCTTTGGCGATGCCATTTGGGTCATACTTTCTTCCTTGGAATGTAGCTAATTTCATAGATTTTATAATCTCTACTTCCTTGCATGCATGTCCGAAATGGTGTAGTGCAAACACACCACATTGCAAGGGAAATGCATGCCAAATGAATTTTTTTTATTCCTTCAATCCTTTACTCATCCCACCTTCTCCTACTATTTGGTAGGCTATCTCCCTAGCCATTAACTTATCGGGGACATAGTATGCGAGGAGATGTGGTGAAGAAACGCTCTGAATACTGTGATATATGTAAATGTCTCCTCCCCAAACCATCTGGCTATAGGTAGGATATCTACTTCAACTTCTATAGAAAATCTAGGGGCATTCATGTTGTAGACCTGCTTATGAATATGATGCATAACTCCTTGACAAATTATGTAAAAATGGGAGTGAAACTGAGATTCCCACATATTCTTATGATATATATGGATAGGAAGCAGGTCTTGGACAGTCCACTTCCATCCTATGATAAGAAATTTGGAACCAAAATAGATACCATCCATTATATAAGACCTCATGAAAAATGGAGGGTAAACCATAGAAGAGATACTACTATTTCTCCTATGATCCATTATGGCTTTCGTGAAGTTATCAGACAAAATTTAGGCCCAATTCATTATTATTGCATTTACATTTGCATCTATTAATGGTATCCATTCTGGGAAAATTTAGTACTATTGGGCTTGATGAACATTCTACATAACATGGATACTACTAAGCTATGAGGGGGAGAGATAGATGTTGTAGAATACATACCCGTCTTATCCTTTTTTATCTTGCCTTTGCTTTTAGTCCAATTTCATGTGGCGTCGGCTAGCTCTTCATTCTCCTTAGTAAATTTCTAGAGGAACTATTTATTGTAAAGATTTTGTGGCTCTGGTAGATTGTACATAAGCCGTAGACTGTCTGGTGAGAAGGATCCCATAACTTCCTACCCGCTATTCTTGAATTCTCTGTTCCATATGTCCACCTGATCTATTATCCACTTAACCATATCTCTATATGGAATTATCTTTGGCCTCATGGTTATGTGGTGCAAAAATGAGCATGTTGTTTCAAAGAAGGAGGCATCGGAGGAAATATGACCATCAGTCGTGGACTTTCTTACCAAAGGTCTTGGTTTCTCTTCTTCTAATAGTACAAGGCCTCCCATGTTGAGGTTCGTCTGTCTTTACTACATGTAGTGTCATAGAATAGAGGGATCATTTCTGATTTTTTAGACAAAGTTGCCTTTCCCCTCTTTGTCATTGCTCCCAACAACCCTTGTTGTGGATTATTCCTGAAAATGGAGTGAAGCAAAAGCTATTGGATAGACACAAGTAAAATTTAACATAAAAATGAGTGATATAGATGATTTTGAAAAGGTGACAAGAAAGGAGTTTTTATTAAACACAAGTGAGACAATATCGTATCATGTTGAACAACTTTTCAAATGTAAATGTGATTAACCCGTACTAAATGCCCATTAATTTCTTCTTATCGATATCTTTATTGCTCATTAATGTTTTGTATCATAAGTTGGGAAAGAAACTTATTAGGGTGGTGAGCTTTTTATTTGTGAAAAATCTGATTTTGTGATTTGCGATGCAGTATCGCAGATCACATTATCGCATTTCATGTGTGCACTTTCTATCCCATTCCTTTGGTTTCTATGAAATGCGATATGCAGAGAGTTATTTATTAGTTTTCAAAGCATACTTCATCTCATAAGTTTTTCTTTGTAAATCCTTTCTTCTTCGTGCAGCGAACTTGAGTATTTTTATAACATAACTGGAAATTGGGTCTGAGGTCCCATCGCATTTCGCAATATCGCAGGGTTGATAGGCATTCAGATCTTTCTTAAGGGTTTCCAATTCGATGTGATAACGATGAACACATTATCACAATATCGCATTTCGCATGGTTGAAGACACTTTGTGAAGGTGCTTTCTTTGTAAGTAGCAATATGCGATGCGAGCCTTACCTTGATAATAAATGTTTTTAGGACATAGTTGAAAATGAAAAGAATAATAGTTTCAAGGTTAAGAACCGTAATCCCTTTTGATTTCTTTTCCACGAGGTTTGGTCGTTAATAGGGCTTTTGACACTCTTAATCATGTGATATGTGAAAAGGAAAGCATCTGTTAGCTTTTCAAAGGGTTTCATCTTCATACCTTTCTTTATTCCAAAAAAATAACAAGAAAAATGTCTAAATGTTAAATTCATTTTTTGGAAGGAATTTTTAGGGTCCCCATTTATTAATAGAATACTAGCTATTATGTTAACAAATGGTGGTGTTGGTGAACACAACAATTGGCGATTCGTTGGAAGAACGAGTTATCTCTGATAGTTTTATGAAATTTCTAAAAACTTCCAAAATAAAGGTAGCTTAGAAAAATAAAGATACATGAAATATAACATAACTAACATTACTCAAAATCATAAAAACAACACCTACCTAATTACCATTCTTTTCATCATTCCTTTCAATATGAAAGTTGCTTTTTCTACATTAGTCATTACTTGGTTTTAAAGATAAAACCATGGGGACACTCACAAATTAGTGTTTAGGTGTACTAAGTTGTCATACGTAGAGCCTTTGATACCAGTAGGCGTCCATAGCCTCAATAGGGTTACCTTTTAACCAACGATGATTTAGTATCCCATATAGATAAGAATGCAATCCTTAAAGATAGGTTCAGGTTTATATACTTGTTTTCCTAAACAATTCTCTTTTCTTTAAATTTTAATTTTAAATTCTCTTGTCTTGGTTTGGTAAGCAAAGTTGACAATTCCATTCACTGGTTGTAACTTAGCTGAACAAGCTAGGTCTTGATGAGACACCTTGTCTTTTGATTAATGTAATCTCAAGCCATTACCCCCTTTTATATGCAGTATTTGTAATGTCAGCTAGTCATTTCCCTATGATCATGGTAAGACGGCTCTTGATGAGACCTCTTATCCTTTAAGTTTAAGCATATTTAGAATTACACTCTAAGGATGAAAGGTTACTAGATGGGGAGAATCATTTACTCATTAAGAGTTTCTGTATGACAATTGTAGAGTTAAAGATGCTTTTTTGTAGATATACTTTGCTTTGATGAAGGTACTTTTCTTGACTAATGGTACAACAAAGGTTTCTTTATAAAGTTGAGGTTCAACAAAAGACAAACAATCTTGGCAGAGAACAAGAAATTTCAGAGCAATAAAACTTAACCCATGTTTCAAATGTGAAAATCATCTTCTTAACCATATTTACTTATACAACTGAAAAGTAAAAATATAAAAGAGACTATTATTTGTAAAGCCAAAAGTCAATGCTACTCAAATTTTCTTTTTCCTAAAAAGTAAAGACAATAATATACAAGGAATAGAAGAGTTGATCTTCTATGAAAAATATTTCTTAAGGATGTTCCCATTAGTAGACATAGATTCTCTCTTGCCTAATAAATCTTGTAATAAAAAGCTTGATGGGCCTATATGTTCCACAATCTGAAACAGGCGAAGCCACTTTCGTTGGAACTTGGTATGCTTACCTTTTTCCTTCCTCATGTGCTTTATCCCATTTCAATACCAGGTCTTCGAGCTGAAAGGATTTTGTACTTACATAATTAGCATCAAAGGAAGCTTTGACTAACTATTGATGATGTGCATGTGTAATTTTGGCCTTTTCCCTTTCTTCTTCGAGCTTAAGGATTTGTAATTGTCTCACTTTCATACAAGAGGAAGGAGTTTCTTTAATAAATTGAACTAGGGCTAGCGAGGAATAGCTACATTTGTTGGAATTAAAACTTCTTTCCCATAGACCAAATTAAAAGGAGAAGTGCCTACGGAGGCCTTCTATGTTATTCGATCTGCCCATGGATCAAATATTAAAGACTTATGCCAGTTTTTCTGACTTTGATCAACATTTCATTTAATAATTCTTATGAGATTTTTGTTTATAGATTTGGCTAAGCCATTTCCTTGAGGATAATAGTTTGCATAGTATTTAAGTTTAAACCCTCCTTTAAGAGAAAATATTGTCATAACATTTCCTAAAAAATAATATGCATTATCAAACATAAGGGCGGGTGGCAGACCAAATCTAGTAATAATAAACTAATTGATGAATTTTGTGATGTTCTCAGAATTGGCTACCTTAAGTAGAATTGCTTCCACCCATTTTGCGATGTAATCAGTTTCCGTAAGAATGTATCTATGTTGGTTAGAGGAGTGAGGAACGATCTCACCGATTATGTGTAGTTCCCATTGCTCAAATGGATGTTCAATGTTGACTGGTTGCAATGGTAATGCAGGTTTCCTCTGTCTGCCAACATTGTTCGACAAAATTTACAGTTCCTTACATAACTATGTGCATCCTTGAATAAGGTTGGCTAATAATAGCCAACATGAAGGATTTTATCTGCAGTTGTATCCTCTTCAAAATGTCCACCAGCTATCCCATGATGGAGTTCTTGCAAAACCTTTTCTACCTCAGAGTTTTCAAGACATATAAGAAAAATAGAATCATAATTTATTATAAATAACACATTATTGATGATTTGTTATTGTCTAGCTTTTAGCCTCAAAGCCCTTTTCCTTTGGTAACTTAGTTTTGTAGGGGCATATCCATTTTTTAAATAAAAGATGATATTAGCATGTCTGGATTCATTGTCATTAAGGCTTACCTCGTATACTTCTATATTGTCACCTGAATCTTGTAGCGTTGATAAGTTGGATGCTCTTGCTAACATTCTGCGAAAACGTTGACCTTTTACAAATTTAGCTCGTATGATTTCAATGTCATATTCTTGCAGTGCCATTATCCAATTTTCCCTCTTCTAACTTACATCCCTTTGTATTAATAGATTTCTCACTGCTGGGAATGGTACTACTACCTTTTGTGGGTTTTGAGGAGGAAGAGTCTGAAATTCTTTATGGATTTGAAAACAGCAAAGGCTTGCTTTTTAGCATCTGAATAGTTCAATTCAGCCCCCTATAAATTGGAGCTAAAGAAAGAAATTGGTGCTTCGGATTTATCATCATTGATTTGTGTTAATATAGCTGCATATGATTTCTCGGAAGGAAAAGTATATAAAATGAAATGATTAGAAAAATTCGGAGTTGCCAAAGAGGGGGAATTTATGATCGCTTATTTAATCAAATCAAAGGCTTCATGCTCTATGTGTCCCCATTTAAAAAGAGAATGTTTCTTCATCATGGATTGAAGAGGTAAAACGATTCGTGAAAAGTCAGGGAAAAATCTTTTAACAATTTATCTGTCCTAAGAAATATTGCATAGACTTTTTGTTATGAGGTAAAGGAACTTTAGAAATTTCTCTTATTCTATCACGGTAAATATGAATCTCCTTTCTGGATATAATGAATCCTAGGAGTTTCCCTTCACTTAATGCAAATAAATATTTCTTGGGATTAAGAGAAATTTTGTACCTCTCAAAATGTTCAAATATTTGTTTTAAATCTATCAAATGATTACTGCACTTTTTGGAGTATACAGTTATGTCATCTAAATATATTGCCACTGACTTGTTTACCAAACCTTTGAAAGCTATATCCATGGCTCTTTGAAACATTGCACTAGCATTGATTAATCTGAATGGCATATTTTGATAGGTGTAGGTGCCCCATTTGGTTCTAAATGTAGTCTTTAGCCAGTCATATGGACATACTATAATCTGATTATAACCTGAAAACCAATATAGGAAAGTCATTAGTTCTGAGCCTACAACTGATTGTAAAATATGTTCGATAGGAGGCAATAGAAAAATGTCCTTTTGAAAAGCTTTATTGAGATTGTGTAAGTCTATACATATTCGAATATCACCATTCTTTTTTTTTACTAGGACAAGGTTGGAGACCCACATGGAATGTCTGACTGGGAAGGTAATATTGGCTTTGAGAAATTTATTTAATTCAGATTTAATCTAATTTTCTAAATTGGGATGAATCTTTGTTAATTTTTGTTGCACATGTTTTTCATCAGATGTCATTGAGATGGTATATTGAATTATAGAAGTGTCGTATGTTTTAAGATCTCCATATTTCCAAGCAAAGACATTCTGATATTCTTCAACAAATGTATGAAGGCTGAATTTTCATCTAATGTAAGACCAAGGCTTATATTGATATTTTGAGGTTTAAGATCAGTTCTAAGATTAACCAATTCAAACCTCAGAGTTGAACTCTGAAGTTTTGAGTTGGTCACTCTTTTGAATATGTCCTTGAGGTCATATAAGTCTTCCTGCTTAACAATAGAATTAAGTATAGCATTCATTGTTGTATCTTGCTTAAGCTGGTCGTCATGTTGATCTTCATCAATTATTTGGTCATCATAAGAACCTTCTGATGTCCAAAAGCTTATGATATCTAGATCGTTATTGAAGACTCACCAATTGGTGACATTGTCGAGAATAGAAGGCCTAAAAATCAATTCAATAGAAAAGCGATTGAGACTGTAATCTCCTAGTGGAATGACCTCAGAGGCCACATTATCCAAAAGATCAACACTTGCATTTTGGAGCCCTGGGATAGGGGAAATATTAAACACTATAAACTGAAAAGTAAGGTCTTGGACTAATGATTGATAATGTTGCAAATGTCCAGACAAACAGTGTATAGTATTTCTTACCTATTTTATCACTATTTCTGAATCTCCAATCACTTCTAGGTGTTTGATATTAAGGTCATTGGCTTTAACATGCCTTGAACTAACCCTTCATATTCAGTAGTGTTGTTTGTGCAATCAAATTCAAGTCTGCATGCTAACATAGTTTTTTCCCCTTCTGTGCTAACTAATATGCATCCTACTCCTGCTCGATCATTGGATTTAGATGCATCAAAAAATAATTTCCAAAATAAAGATCTAACTACAGGTTTATCTACAAAATTTATAAACTTAGGAGAATATGTTTGAGAAAAGTTTTCAACTTGTGATACAACAGAATTTTCCAAGAAAGTTGAAGTATTTGCATTGAAATTTCCTAAAAATGATTTGATTGAGTAGTTTTCGATGATATTGCTACTATACATGATTGGTTTGTTCTCTCCATCTAATTGTTTAACAATATACTTTCGATGTCTTTCACAATCAATCCTTATTTGATTTACATTTCCATTATAGGGAAGCCACATGTGAGACCAGTCAGTCACAAAATTACCATGGAGCTTCTTTGACCAGTCTCTACCAAGGATTAAGCCATAGAACTTAGGAATATCAACTACAAGAATGTCAATGACTTGACACACTTTAGGGTTCGATGAAAGTCTAATGGTAACTAGATTAAGTTCTCCTATAAATTCGACTTAGGATCTGTCTAACTGGATAATGCACACAACGGATTTTTGAGGCTAAACATTCAATTTTGTGCAAACTATTCTTGGTAAAATATTAGAAGAAGCTCTAGAGTCAACTAAACAGTTGTGTAGATTTTTATGGAAAACTTCAAAATTCAACAAAAATGGAGGAGTATTGGATTTAGATCTTCCTCTGATTAGAGCAATATCAGTAGGATCGATTCTGTCTAGTCAAGTACTAGGGGACCTTCCACCATTTCGCGGGCATCTTGTGAGACTACAATGTAGGAAGAGGCAAAGTAGGGATTGCTTTGAGTTATTTGAGTAGCAACTTATGTTGATGTTTCAACTTGCTAAGCTCATGAAAGGTAATGTTTTCCCTAGACTTTTTCATATCATCCACAACATTGTATTCCATTTCATCGGACACTATCAAGGTCTTACATGGAGGTGAATAATTTTATTGAAGAGGAGGGCTTTGGGTAGATTTGGATGAAGAATTATTACCTGTTGTTTTGTCCTTGGGAGCCGAAGTTGATACCTTCTACTTTTGGATTTGTTTTACGTGAATCAATAGGGTTTCTACTTTAGGTCACAACATTTAGTGCTTCTTGTGTATCCTCATTGGGAAGGATCAAGTCCCACATTCCTTGTAATTCGACCACTTCTTCATCATCTATTTGTTCTTCAGTTGTTGACTTCATCATCCTCCATATCTGATTCGGCATTTGATATAGTGCTTGGAGGCCTAGGATCATTAGAGGGATTCCTTTTATATGGTCTGAAATATTTCTTTGAGGAAGTCTCTGCTACTTGTTTCTTGATATCAACCATTTCATTACACATGGTTTTGATGAATTTTTTTAGACCTTCAAGGTCAAAAGGGTCTTTAGGTGCTTTTTCATTGGATTCATCCCTAAAAGTCACTTTCTTGGATTTTCCTTCTTCTAAATATTTTTTCTTATCTAAAGCCATAATTCATTTTTCTATGGCTATTTCTTCTTTCATGTGTTTCTGCCAAAGTTGGTCTGGCAGCCTTATCGACGAAAATATATATGTTTGAAGGGGGGGCAGAAATGTACCATCAATTTTGGACTTCATTGCTGGGCTTGGATGCTGTGGGTATTTTTTTCAATTACTTGTTGAAACGAGAATTGAAGTCTTTGATCGGTTCTTTAGGTTCAGATTTCAAATTGGATAGATCGTTGAGAAGGGTAGCCGTGGATCTATCATCTCCAAATTTGGTTAGGAACTTCTCTTGAAAGGCATCTGAACTATTAATAGAACCTGATGGTAATGAAAAGTACCATGAACTTGTTGATCCTTGTAAGGTATAAGGGAATAATCTTACAACTACATCTTCTTATACTACTTCATTTAGGTTAAAGGACAACATAAAATTATTTATGTCTTCCTCAGCTGGTAGGCCATTATCAGGGTTGAACTTTGATAGCCACTTTTCGGGATGGGTTGGAAATGGGTGTAAAGGCCCAACCATCTGTACGGCTCTTGGATTTGTCCTTGGCCTTGGAGGGATTTGAGCCATCATTGGTCTCTGAACAGAGGAAGACGTTTCAGTGGTTGAAGGTGACTGGGTAGAGGAGGCTTGTGCTCCAGTACCTGTGTAAATCATGTTCAAGAGTTGTTAGGTGGGTGATTGACCTTGTGATGAGATGGATGAAATGAATGAGGATGATTGAGGTGATGATGAGAGAACCTCACTATTGGATTCAGATGGTGTCTTCTTAGCTTTCTTATGACTTGGTAGAGGGAATTCAAATGGAGGGATCCCAAATTTTTCACTCTGTGCTCTAGTAAATCTTTGAGATGAGGGAAACTTAGAAGTAATGCTATCTTGGAATAACTCAGATTCTTCTTGAGATATAAAAATCCCCTATAACTTATGAATCAAAGATTGGACATCAGGGGATTCTATAGAAGAAGAATGATCTGGCTTTTGTGGAATGTCAATAGTGGGTTCTAATGGTGTGTTTACAACTTCTCACTTAGGATTCAGGAATTTGGAATGCGATAGAGAAGTTGGAGGTGAAGGTGAGGGAGTTTTACTCTTAGAATGGCCTGTTGGTTTGAATTTACTTGCCATTGATAGTTAGGCCTTCCTTCTAGTGCCAAAGTGTTGAAGCCTTAAAAATCATTGCTAAATCATGGGGGAAAACCACCTAGTCTGAACCTTTGTTGGCAGCTCCTTTTCCATTTGGTGTAGTGGCTCCAACTAGGGATAATGGGACTAGTTTCCCGTAAAATAGATTTTGATAGTGTTGATGGGGTGATATATGATGTATCAGGGGGGGATGATTAAGCTAAGTGTAATCTAATCTAAACTATTTGAACACATGCATATATCCTAGTTTAAACACTAGTAAAATATAACTATGCTCGAGAATAAAGTAAGGTATGCGATCTACAATAATGTCCTATAGAAATTGGCAATAAAGATCATTCAACTGCAATAAGAACTAAAATCATTTTAACAATAATTTCTTTGGATAAATAGTTAGCCGAAACAATTGTGAAATATATATCACATATAGAATCATTCATATATTAGTAGAAAATTAAAGCCAACACCATATAGAAGAGCAATAATGCTAACCGAAATTCAAACTTTCATACATAAAACAATTAAAGAAAAGTTATTGCCTGATACATAAATAAAATAGATTCACAAGATAAAAGTACCGTATATGATAAGTTCTCCTCATGTATTTCAGCAATATCGACCTTATTTGAATCAATCCAACATCATCTAAGAGTGAAAAAGTGCAATTTCAGTAGAACATGTCAGATATAAAAGAAAACAGATCATGTTCCATTGGTTCCACGAGAACCTCATCAAAGGTACAAAAGTGCATGTTTTGAAGAATGTTTCTGATAAAATTTCTGCACCCCTCTCTAAATGCATGTGAGGGGTTTAAATACTAAAACTATAGGTTCTAAAATAGATTATTACAAGAATTGTTGAGGAGTTTTAAATGACCTTCCTCGAATTATGTTAAATAAAACTAAAATAAAAATAAAACATAGTGACTAAATCCTTTAATTTTATCCTTAACATCATAGATATCTATCATTGGTTTGAGTTGTGTTGGTTGGCAAATTGCTGATTTCAACTATCCAGTAAATATAGTGTCTGCTAGTGTTGGCACCATTTTTTCTGTGGAGGTAGTTAGGAATCACAAGTTCATCCACTAGTTGTATGGTTTGACTAAGAATTTCCAGTATGCTTCCCAGTTCAGCTTGCTTGTTTATCTGATCACTTCCTCCCTTTCCTTTGCTGCTTGTCTACATTGCTGCTACAGTTGATTGGCATTTGGAAGGAATCCTAGTATGGATTCTGCAACCAGGTTGGCATCATGTATATTTCCATTAATGGATTCAGTGATGTTGTTTGCTTCTACTAATGTGACTATCATTTCCCTCTGTCCTTGCTTGAGCTAAGAATCCCAGTTTCCAAATAAAATTTCTTTATGAGATTCCTCAAGTTTTGGAAGATCAACCTTTGTCCCATCTTCTTATTCTTGTAGGTGATAAAGTCAGAAGTCCTTTTATGGATTTCATCATACTCAAGCCTCATGTTGACGACTTGGCTTGTTATCTTATCACTAATATCAGAATAAGGATTTATTTGTGAGATTTCCTGGCACAGAAGTTCCTTTTGTTCCATTAGTTGGGAGTTAAGGCTGAGTGCTTCTTTTATGAACTAATAGATTTGCATACTGTCTTTATACTTATTTTTCATAGCTTGAATCCATGCATCATTTTCTGCTAGGCTGGCTTGATGTTGTATTTGTATCTACTCAAACTCCTGTTGTAGTTTGGAAATTTGTAACTCTGCTTGTTGGTTAAATTTTTGTTGCTCTAATTTTTGTTCCAAGAGCAGGACCTTTTGTTCCTTTTCTCTTAACATCATTTGAAACTCTATTTCTTTATCAATAGTTGTTGTAGCATAGGCTTCCATAAATTGCGACAGTCTCGTAAGGTTCTCAGATGGGTCCATGGGTGAATCTTTCCATACCATGTCCATTGGTTCATTGTTGGGAGTGATAATAGCTGCAGTATCTAATTTTCTTTTCTTCCTCTACCTTTTGATGAAAAATTTATGGGTATGGCTATAAAACACATCTAATGGGGGAATTTCCTTAATTCTTAAAATAATTTCAGAAGTGGGGGTGGCAGGAATGAGCTCGACATCCTAAGTGCCTATAGTTTTCTCCACTATAATTTCTTGAGTTGATTTGTGCTGTGGAATTTGTATCTCATATGTCTGTTCCTTTGTATTGAACTTCTTATTAAAATGCTCCCATTCTTTTTCTAAATAAACAACTGGGGGTTTCACTGACTAAGTGGAAGTAGAGGGAACTTCAGCCTGTTTCCTTGCTGAGGTTTGTTCGGGTGTTTTTTCTATGGTTTCAGTTGTGTCCCTTTCAGACTCTTTGTTTTGATTGCCCCCATTTTTAGACTATATATATGAATGCTCTGATTCACGAGTAGATTTTTCCTAGATCTCTGCTTTAGAATTTTCTTTGGAATTTTCTATAGAGCTTCTAGCTAACCTTACACTAGGAGTTGGCTCCCTTATTGGTTCAATATGTAGCAGGTCCAATGGAATCTACAGTAATCTCCTTTCCCTATATTCACGGAAGCCTTCAAGATGATTTGGGAAAAAAGAAGTGATGCCATATGCGTCACTTCTAAAAATATCTCTTTTGGTAGGAAGAGGTCATCGAAGGCATCTTCCTCATGGGTGAATGGTTTCACTTTCACCATAGTAGTGAAGTCTTTGGCAGTGCCATTTGGGTCATACTGTCTTCTTGGGAATGTAGGTAAGTTCAGATATTTCATAATCTCTGCTTGCTTGCATGCATGCCCAAAATTGTCTATTGCAAATGCAGCACATTGCAACGGAAATGTAGGTGAAATGCCCTTTTTCAATTCCTTAAATCCTTTGCTCAGTGCACCTTCTCCTGTTGTTTTGTAGGCTATCCCCCTAGGCATTAACTTATCAAGGACATAGTATGGGAGGACATGAGGTCAAGCAATGTATTATAAAATACCGAGAGGAGGGGGTGAAACAATATTCCTTAGCAATTAACACTTTTAAAATTTTTCAAAGCATTAGTTAATCTTCAATTATTATTAACGTCTATGCAGTAATAATAGTAAATAAAAGAACACAGGAGGCATACATATTTTAGGTGGAAAACCCCCTCCAGGTCAAAAACTGTCAAATGCTTTCCTAATAAATTCGTTAATCTTCAGCCCCAACTGAAATGAAAGCAACAACATCCTAGACTTCTAGAATAGCATTCTTCTCCAGCTTCCATTGGATGGATGCTCCAATGCCTGAGATTCTTCAGTAGTCGACTGAATAGATGACCCAACACTGAAGGAGCTACAACTCACCCTAGCACCACCCTACCACCCTGAAGATTTTATAGGCTTGAATTTGTTGGTGACTTCATGCACCATCCTAGCACCATCCTACTACCATATAGAAGAATCAAAGAAGAATGGACTCTCGTACCAGGGAAAATTGTCCACTTTACAATGATATAGAATGATGTAGAAGAAGAAGGCACACTAGAACATAACCCCAACTATGACACAACAACCTAATGATGATCCTAGACCTCCCGACACTTCCTCTTCAAATCTTGGTAGATAGACACTTGTCCAAATTTTACAAAGATTCCTTTACAATGACTCTGTACAATGATACTTTTACAATGTTTGTATGCAGTGCTGCCCACTTGAAGACTTCATGTGGTGAACTTCTTGCTGTTGTTCTGTACCTTGATTGTTGCTCTTGCCATTCTACCCTTACTCATTCTTCAAAACACTAGATTATGCATTGAGTCTTCTCTTGATGAATATATAAGACCTGTAAAAAGTCTTCAAGGAAATACCCATGACGTGATAATAGCGAAACTTACCTCATCCTATAGGCCATATGTCAGTGCTAAACAAAAACAACAAATTAGAAAATAAACAACCTAATTCAATTAAAAGATGAACATGCATATACAGAAGACACTTACCTGTAGCTTACCTTTGATGCATCATTTTTCCCCACCTTGCTCTTTTCTTCCCTAGAAAATCTCGTCCTTTGCACCCCTTGACAACACTTGATATATTCTTTCATGTCTTCTAGGAGCACGATGGTTAATGTAATGTATCTATGTGATTTTAGATCCATAGCATGTGATCCTTAGTCATGTAGAATCCATGTGAGTCATCTTTCCAATGCCATAGGTCTGATCTGATTTGGACTCTTTAAGGTAAAGTTATGATTAATCTCTCACAATGACCTAATTATGGACTAGTTCAGTAGAGTGAACTTGTACGATGTGCCATGTGTCACTGTTTTCTCCTTTGGCTCTGAAATTGATACATAGAAAACTACAGTCTGTGCACTATCCGTAAATTTTTACATAATTCCAATCCTCTTCTCAGAGAGAGAGAGCTATGATGATTTTTCCAAGGTCACTTCTTTGATAGAATTCAGGAGCCTACAAAAACCCTAAATTCCATAGATCATATCTCTGCAAATATAGTGAACCAAGGTTTGAAACTATGTCATGATGTTCATCAGGATTTTGAATCAAATGGGTTTTAATTTCAGAATCTAAGCATTCACAGAAATGACATTATAGAGAAAATGACATGATCACTACATTTGGAGGATATATGTGATTTCTTTTTATAGAGTTGAGAGGGGCTTCTATAGAGAATGTTGGAGGATTTTAGGAGCTTAAAAAATGATTAATTAATGACTATTCAATGAACAAAACCAATTATGAGTTCCATGCCACAACCCCATAGGGTTTTAGCCCACTAACTGTGGTTACTAACTTCAAACATGAATATCTCTCAAATTCTGAAGAACTACTTGGCATGCCGTATATCGACGGAAACATCTCGATGAATAGAATCTATCTAGTGGATCCTTGGCTCAAAATAGAGTAAGTTGTGAAGTCAAAATTCCCTTGCAATATTAGGGTAGCCCCTAGTGCTACTTGGGTTGACATCAATGCCAACCTCAAGTCATCTTTAGATCAAAAATCTCCCCCTTTGGCACTGATGGCAACACAGGTACTCCCCCATGATCAGGGCACCTCTTCCTACTGCCTTCTCTGCTCCTTTGACATCAAATGCAAAGGGTAACTCCTCCTAACACACGACAATCCTACAAACCTATACACACTTCCACTCCCCCTTTATTTTTTGAATCAGGAAAATCTAATGAGAACTTGGGAGAATTACGAGCTTCTAGCGAAGATATTCAAATGTTTCACGAGGTAAAGGTTTAGTGAAGATATCAGCGATTTGTTCTTTTGTACCAACATATTCAAGTTTATATTCTTTTTAGTGACTTGTTCTATAACAAAGTGATATTTTATCGTAATGTGTTTTGTTTTTTAATGCTTGATAGGATCCTTGGAGATGCTAATGGCACTTGTGTTATCATAGAACATGGGAATAGGCTCACTGAATTTTACTTAAAGATCTTGCAAAGTTTCTTTCATCCAAAGGACTTGAGTACAACAAGTTGCCACTGTAATGTATTCTGATTCCAATGTAGATAACGAGATTGAGGTTTTCGTTTTTCTCAACCATGATATGAGACAACCACCTAGATACAATGTTTCTCCACTAGTACCCTTATGATCATCAATTCTTCCTGCCCAATCTACATGTGTAAAGGCTTGAACAATGAGATTTTTTCCCTTGGGATACCACAAGCCATATTCTATTGTGCCCTTTAGATGTCAAAGAATTATTTTGACAACAATAATATGTGATTCTTCTGGTGCTGCTTGGAATATTGCTACTTGTCCAACTGCTTTCATAACATCTGGTCAGGAGGTTGTTACATATAGAATACTACCAATCATATATCTATACAACCTTTGATCCACATCCTTAGATGAGTCATCTATGCTCAATTTGGAACCTGTTACCATTGGAGTAAGGATGGGTTTGCAGTCTTCCATTTTGAATTTGTTGAGAATTTTCTTTAATGTACTTAGGTTGACATATAAATATTCATTTCTCTTGCTGAGATATTGGAATCCCTAAGAAGTATGTCAACTCACCAAGTAAAGACATATCGAACTCACTTTGCATTTTGTAGCAATTTCCTTAGTTGATCATCATTTCTACCAAAGACTATATCATGCACATATACCTCAACGATTGTTAAATTATCCTTATCTATTTGTACGTAAAGATTGCTATCAGCAGTACCTCTATCGAAGCCTTGTTGATGTATATATCCATCAAGACAAGCATACCATGCTTTGGAAGCTTGCTTGATACCATACACAGCTTTGTTTAACCTGCAAACATAGTCTTCTTTTTCCGATAGTGGAAAACCTTCAGGTTGTTCAATGTAAACTTCTTCTAATTCTCCATTCAAAAATGTTGACTTAACATCCATTTGATAGACTTTTATTTTTCATGAAAATGAATAGGCAAAAACATCTCGATGGCTTCCATTCTGTCAACTGGTGCAAATGCTTCTTCGAAATCAATTCCTTCCACTTGTGCATAGCCTTTGCAAATCAATCTTTCTTTGTTTCTAGTAACTTGTCCATCTTCATTCAATTTGTTCCTAAACACCCATTTAGTCCCAATGAAATTTTTATATTTTGTTCATGGAACTAATTCCAATGTGTTATTCTTCTTGATCTGATCCAATTCTTCATTCATAGCTACTACCCGGTGTTCATTCTAGCTTGCTTCCTCAAAACTACTAGGCTCAAAGGTTGCTAGAAAAGCGATGTGAGCTTATTGTGATGAATGAAGCTGTGAACCTTTTCTTGTTCCAATTCCTTCATTTATGTCATCAATGATTTGATTTGATGGATGGTTCTTTTGAATCCATCCTTTTGTTCTCTTTGGAGGAGCTTCTTTTTGTTGTTCCTATATATCTTTTCGATCATTATTTACTTCTTCCTGGTTGACAGTTTCTTCTTATTCTATAATTTTCTCAGTACCTTTTTCAGCCTTTGTCTCAAGTTTCAAAGATTCTAGATCCTAATAATTATTTGTTAGAACACTATCTTCGTCAAATGTAACATTTATGCTCTCCACTATCTATTTTTGTCTTAGATTATAGCATTTATGGGCCTTTCTTTTGCCTGAGTAACCAACAAAGATACCTTCATCAACATGCGATTAAAACTTACCCAACTTTTGATCTTCGCTTTTGATATAACATTTTATTTCGAAGATTCTGAAATATTTTACATTAGCTAGTTTTCCTTTCCATAATTCATATGGGGTCTTATTGAAATTATTTCTGAGAAGAATTCTATTGATAGTGAATACTGCCATGTCAATTGCTTGAACCCAAAACTTTTCATCCAATTTTGAGTCCTTCAGAAATGTTCTACACATTTCATATATGGTTCTATTCTTTCTTTCATTTGGAGTTGCTCAAATTTTTCTCTGTAGATTTGCAACTTTTCTTTTTGACATTTGAGTCACCTGCATATATATTCTCAATCTTGTCTTATACATTTTTGGCAGTTTTACAACCCAACACCTTATGATAAGCAGATTCAATAAGTCCACTGATAATAATATTCTTTACTTTTGCATCATTTACCAAATTCTTCTCACCTTGTTCATCCTTAGTTGGTGTAAATCCATTTTGAACAGTGTCCCATACTTCGTAACCTTGTGCGAAGAGATAGACCTCCATTCTTCCTTTCCAGAGTGTATAATTATTTTCATTGAACAAAGGTACACCATTCTTGGCATGCTCCATGATCTCCTCCCACTTGTTAAACTTCTATTGAAGGAACCAAGCTCTGATACCAATTGTTGGAAAATACTTGGGGGGGTGAATCAATATTCCTTAGCAATTAAATCCTTTCACAACATTATTTAATCTTCAATTATTATTAGTGTTTATGCAGTAATAATAGTAAATAAAGGAACATAGGACGCACAAATATTTTAGGTGGAAAACCCCCTTTGGGTCAAAATCCACCAAATTTTTTTCTCATAAATTCTTTAATCCTTAGCCCCAACTGAAATGAAAGCAACAACTTCCTAGAATTCTAGAAAAGCATTCTTCTCCACCTCCCACTAGATGGATGCTCCAATGCCCAAGATTCTCCAGTAGTCAACTAGATGAATGCCCCAATACCCATTGAACTACAACTCATTCTAGCATCACCCTACCACCCTGAAGATTTCACAGGCTTGAACCTATTGGTGACTTCATGCACTAGTCTAGCACCACCCTACCACCCTATAGAAGAATAAAGAAGAATGGACTCCCATACCGTGGAAAATGGTCCACTTTACAATGATATCGAATTATGTAGAAGAAGAAGACACACTAGACCGTAACCCGAACTATGACACAACAACCTAATGATGATCCTAGACCTCCTGACATTGCATATTCAACTCTTGACAAATAGACAATTGTACAACTTTTACAAAAATGCTTTTGCAATGACTCTATACAATGATACTTTTACAATGTCTATATGCGGTGCTGCCCACGTAAAGACTTCATGGGGTGAACTTCTTATTACTGTTATGCACTTTGATTTTTGCTTTTGTCATGCTACCCTTTCTCATTAATTAGAAAATTAGATTATGCATTGATTCTTGTCTTGATGAATATATAATACCTGCAAA
Source organism: Pinus taeda (assembly GCA_000404065.3). Lineage (NCBI taxonomy): Eukaryota > Viridiplantae > Streptophyta > Pinopsida > Pinales > Pinaceae > Pinus > Pinus taeda. Next base: position 13,295 of record APFE031402426.1, on the reverse strand, counting down.
AAATCTTCAAGGAAATACCCATAACGTGATAATAGCAAAACTTACCTCATCTTGTAGAGCATATGTCAGTGCTAAACAAAAAAAACAAATTAAAATACAAAGAACCTAATGTAATTAAGATATTAACATGCTTATACAAAATATAACTACCTGTAGCTTGCCTCTGCTACATCATTTTGCTACACCATGCTCTTTGTTGCCCTAGAAATTCTGGTCCTTTTCACCCTTGACAACATTTGATCCAGTTTTTCTTGCCTTCTAGGAGCACGCTATTTAATATGATGTATATCTGAGATTTTATATTCCCAACATGTGATGTTCAGCCTTGTAGAAGCCCTCTGAGTCTTCTTTCCAATGCCATAGGTCTGACCCGATTTGGACTCTTTAAGACAAAGTTATGCCCAATCATTCACAATAAGCTAATTATGGACTAGTTCAGTAGAGCGAACTTGTACGATGTGGCACGAGTCACTATTTCCTCCTTTAGCTCTGAAATTGATATAGAGAAAACTATAGTCCATGCGCTATTGGTCACTTTTTATAGAATTCCAATCCTCTTCTTAGAGAGAGAGTTATGACGATTTTCCCAAGGTCACTTCTTTGAGATGAAATTCATCTTCCTCCAAAAACCCTACCTTCCACATGTCATATCTCAGCAAATATAGTGAACCAAGATCTAAAATTTGGTCACAGCGTTCATCAGCATTGTGCACAAAATGTGTTTTAATTTCCAAATCTAAGCATTCATAAAAGTGAAGTTATAGCGACAATTCCATGATCACTACATTTGGAGGATATATGAGATTTATTTTTATAGAGTTGAGGGGGGTTTCTATAGAGAATATTGGAGATATTTTAGGATCTTAAAAAATTATTAATTAATGACTACTCAATGAGAAAAACAAATTATGAGTGCCATGCCACAACCCCATAGGGTTTTAGCCAACTAAATGGGGTTACTAACTTCAAACATGAATACCTCTCAAACCCTGAAGAATTACTTGGCGTGCCATATGTCAATGGAAACATCTCTACGAGTAGAATCTATGTACGAGATCCTTGACTCAAAATAGAGTAGGTTGTCAAGTCAAAATTCCCTTGCAAGATCAGGGTAGCCTGTGGTGCTGCTTGGATTGACATCAATGACAACCTCAGATCATCTTTAGATCAACAACAATGCTCCCAAATACTCTGATATATGTAAATGTCTCCTCCCTAAACCATAGGGCTACAAGTAGGATATCTACTTCAGCTTCTCTAGAAAATCTAGGGGCATTCCTCTTGTAGAACTATTTATGAATAGGCATCATAACTCCTTGACAAATTTTGTAAAAATGGGGGCAAAACTAAGATTCCAACATATTTTTATGATATATATGGATAGGAAGCAGATCTTGGACAGTCCACTTCCATCCGATGATAGGAAATTTGGAACCAAAACAGATAGCGTCCATTATATAGGCACTCATGAAAAATGGAGTGTAAACCCTAGAAGAGATACTCCTCTTTCTCCTGAACTCCATTATTGCTTTCACAAAATTATCGAACAAAATTTGGACCCAATTCATTATTGTTTCATTTACGGCTACATCTATTAATGGCAGCCATTTTGGGGAAAATTTAATACTATCGGGCTTGAAAAACATTCTACATAGCATCGCTGCTACTAAACTATGAGGGGGAGAGATAGATGTTGTATAATACATACCCATCTTATCCCTTTTTATCTTGCATTCCTCTTCAGTCTAGGTTTATGTGACGTCAACTAGGTTTTCATTCTCCTTAGCAAATTTCTCGAGGAACTATTCATTGTAAAGCTTATGTGGCTTTGATAAGTTGTACATAAGCTGTAGACTGTTTGGCGAAAAGGATACCATAACCTCCTACCTCATATTCTTCAATCCACTGTTCGATATGTCCACTTGATTGATTATCCACTTAACCATATTTGTATGTGGAATTATTTTCAACCTTGAGGCTATGTAGTGCAGAAATGAGCATGATGTTTCGAAGAAGGAGGCATTAGAGGAAATATGACCATCAACTATGGCCTTTGTTACTAGAGGTCTTGTTTTCTCTTATTCTAATAAATGATGCATGGCCTCCCATGCTGAGGATCCTCCGTCTTTACTGCATGTAGTGTCAGAGAACAGAGGGATCATTTCTAATTTTTCATATGTGGCTACCTTTCCCCTCTTTGCCATTACTCCCAACAACTCTTGTTATTGATTTTTCTCGAAAATGGAGCGAAACAAACACTATCGAATAGACACAAGTAAAAATTAACATAAGAATGAATGGTACAGATGATTTTAAAAAGGTGACAAGAAAGGCATTTTTATTGAACGCAAGCGAGAAGATAGCATACCATGTTGAACAGCTTTTCAAACGTAAATTCCATTAACTCATACTAAATGCCCACTAATGGTTTCTTATCCATAACTTTATTTCTCATTAATGTTTCGCATCGTAAGTTGGGAAAGAAACTTATTAGGGAGGCAAGCGTTTTCTCTGTGAGAATGTTGATTTTGTGATTTGTGATGCAATATTGCAGATCACATTATCACATTTTGTGTGTGCACTTGCTTTTCCATTCCTTTGGTTTCCGCGAAATGTGATATGTGGGGCATTCTTTACTAGTTTCCAAAGCATAGTTTATTTCATAGTGTTTTCTTTGTAAATCCTTCCTTCTTTATGCAACGAACTTGAGTGTTTTTATAACATAATTGGTAATCAGGTCCAGGTTCCCATCGCATTTCGCAATATCGAGGGTGAATGCATCATCACAATATCGAATTTTATATGGTTAAAGATACTTTGTGAAGGTGCTTTCTTTGCAAGTAGCGATATGCGATGCGAGCCTTACTTTAATAGTAAACATTTTTAGGACCTAGTTCAAAATGAAAAGTCTAATAGTTTCAAGGTTAAGCACGGTAATCCATTTTGATTGCTTTTCTGCAAGTTTTGGTTGTTAATAGGGCTTTTGACATGGTTGATCATGCAATATGAAAAAAGGCAAGCATTTGCTAGCTTTTCAAAGGGTTTCATCTTAATATCTTGCTTTATTCCAAAAAAATAACAAGAAAAATGTCTAAATGTTAAATTCTTTTTTTTAAAAAGGAAGTTTTAATGGTCCCCATTATGAATATAATATTAGCTATTATTTTAACAAAAAGGGGGCTTGTTGAACAAGAAAACAAGTTCTAACGTAAATAGGGACAAGACCAATTAACCTAGCATACTTTCCCACTAAATATAATATTTTTTTCTCTTTTGTGATAAAATCATAGTGATTATTATGTGTGTACGAGTTTTAGATATGATGTTTCAGAAATCACTCCACATGGAAATAAGAGACTAGATGTGATATACCAACTTTCATGGGAGAGGTCTGGTGGAAATCCTAGAAGCTGCCTTGTCCTTCATTTTTTTCTGTGAGTATTATTTGTGGACTTATTATTTTCTGGTGAGTGCTTTGGGAAGAGGGTTAGTTCATTGGTTGTCATATTATTCCATGACCAATGGTCATGATATCATTTATTTGGACATCATAGAGAATGAATTCTAACATTTGTAAATATGAGGTGTAGGTTAATGCGAGTGGTCATCTCTGTGGAGTGGCACAAATGGTTGCTCAGTAGATTTTAGCACAAACATGATTATTTGGCAACAAAACAAGTAGAATGTTTTCTTCCTAGTAAAGTGGCACATCATTAAAGATGTTCCCAACTCCCAAGCTTGTCACAAACATTCGAGATACATAACATGTGACCATTGTTTAATCCTCTTACTTTCATGTTTGAACCCATTAAAATTTACTTCCAATACTTATATTCGAAATTAAAATTTGATATTTAAGAGGTGTACACATCCTATTAATACATGTCCTTAGAAAAAGTTCACACAATATGTTGAGATGTTAAGTAAGATTAACGAGCCCTAGGAAGGAGGAGCTCGTGTCTGTCACGGTGACAAATCCGATGTCATTTAAAGTCTAATGAGTTCAACAAAGGAAAAAATCGGTATCTTTTTCATGTTTAGAGAGTATGAAAAAGACACAAAAAAGAAAACTCCAAAAGTCCCCTTATGTAATGTTGTCTCTCGAGCCCGAAAAGGTAGAAAACAATACTTGAAAAAACCTCTTGACAACGTTAGCCAAGGAGTAGATTTTTTGTAAATTGTTTATCCCAACCCAAAAAAGGGGTAAACATATAATAGGTAAACGATGTTTTGAAACCATTTACAAGGTCAAAATGACAATAAATCGACAATCTTTTCATGTTTTAAGAGTTGGAAAAGGGCTTAAAGTGGACTCCCCATTTTTATTTTCTTTAACGAGTCAAAAAGGGAAAAATACCCGCTTCATTTTTTACGAGTCAGGAAAAGAGCATAAGCATGACTCCAGCATGAGCATCAACAAACCATCGCCTGCCACTACAGAAGAAGAAAACGTATTATCCGTTTCTAAGAAAAATGGCACAAAAATGCTTTTAAAACCCTAAAACATGGTGAAAAGCTTATAAAAAGTGAAAAAGTAAAACATTTTTTCTACGATTTACCTCATTTGGAGCAATTTTTACCCGCTTGTGCCCTAAATGCTCAAGAGCATATTTTTGCAGATCCAAGAGGCCGATCGTCGAACCACTAATTACTGGTAAGAGTCATGGCCCTACTCTTTTTATTGATGCCTATTTTTCATGCATTTGGTCGCCTTTTTTGGGGTTTGAAGGGACTTTTTGCAAAAAAATAATTGCCCTTGCTTGGTGTGGGATCTAAGCATGGGACCACACCAATTAGGGATTTTTAGCATGGGCTATTGTGCCATCAGTGCACCTATTCTAAAAAATAGTCACTCCGGCACAACGAACTAAAATATTTAAGTTTTTGCCCAATTTCATTGCCTTAAATCTGAAATTCCTCCTTCAAGGACTGATTTTAAGTTGAATCCAGGTGCTTACATGAAAATTAAAGTAAGAAATATGGTGATCAAGTGGAAAGAAAATGAGCATGAAAGAATATATGCATTGGCATTGGAAGATCCAAACTGTCTAGATGCATTAAGGAACTGTAGGCTCCTCAAGTTCTTTCTTACACCGGGCCTATTGGCTCAACCTGAGCTACTACAGTACCTGATCAGTCTATGGGATGTTGGACAAGAGGTATTTGTGATCCATGACCAAGAGCTAGAGTTAGAGACTTTAAACATTTACTTCATTACTAAATTGTCTCGCAAAGGGGAACCCGTCCATTTGTATGGAGGCAGGTCCATCAGGGCCAGTTTAAACATGCTCCTTGCCTAACATTGCTTGGGAGCTCTGAAATCTAAAAGCGGTGAGATCAATATCATGACCATAAATGATATGATATTGAAGGTGATGCTCTTGACCATTAACAGAGTAGATGGGGCTCAAGCATTACATGAGTCCAACAAATCTAAGTTCGAGTATGATATAGACTGCATGGCACCCACTATCTTCAACTGGGTGGAAGCCATGAAAGTGAACATGAAACACTAATTATCCAAATGCAAGGCAGGTAACCTAAGGAAATTTGGATATGGTATTGTTTTGGTGACTTTCTTCATGGAACGGATCCCAATGTTCCATTAAAAGCTAGCGGAGATAAACCCCCCGATGCCATGAGATCCAGAAATGGTTTGTTGGGGTGAGCTGATGCCTAGGACTGGAGGGGGCCAACACATGTCATACAAGCCTGATTTCTTTGCGTGGTTGAGGCATCAGATGGTTGTTGTGGAGGATTGGCCATATAGTAGGACTGACTTCCATGGTGATCCTGACATGCCGCTCCTAGAGGGATAAGATTTTGATGATGGAGGTGAGAAAAATAATTTTGGTTTGTGGTTTTTCTATTGTTTTTGCATAAATGTATTCATGACATCTTTACTGTGTAATTGCATATGTTGGACCAGAAAGACCAGCAGGGATGTCCCCTATAGCTAGACACGTGGCTCGATAGTTGGAGATCACTCCTTATTAAGAAGGAGTAGACAACGAAGAAGAGATTTCCCAAAACTTGGAGGGCTTGACCAGAGGAATCCCAGAGTATGCACGGATTGAGGACATTCCTCATGATTATTAGAGGTACATAGTGGAAGTGTCAGATTGGATTAGACAATTATTTACTCGTGTAGTATGAGTAGTAACATGTTATCATGATTACGGCGTATAATAGTCCATAGTTTAGCAATTACAATTTTGAGGCATGCGAGCCATGGATGTATTCAAAACACATATATTATTTTTTGGATGTTGATGTATCACACTCAAACATTATCAATATATATCAATATATATATATATATATATATATATTTCCTGTTTATTATGATACGATGTTTTCACATATTGCATAAATGTCTGCCTAAAACATAATTAGCCAATGCATCTGTTAAAGTATTCATATGCCTAGGAATGTGATGATATGTGATATAATCAAAATTTCTTTCCAAGATACGAATATGCAAATACATTCTCAATATTTGAGGGTTTCTGACAGAATATTGCCCATTGAGCTGAAGAACAAGAAGTTGTGAGTCAAGGTTAACAACCATTTCTTGATTGTCAAGAGAAATGGCTTCTCACAAAAGTTTGATAAGTACACTATATTCAAGAATGTTATTAGTTGTTTGACCCAAAAATTACATTGAAGATCAACCAACTCACCTTGAGGGGCATAAATAGCCCATGCCATGGATGATAGATTTCGGGTAGTACGGAAAGTAGCATCAGTGAAACCAACCTACGGAGTCAGAGACATATGCAAAGTAGGTGAAGACATAACAAGAATGAAATATGATTGAAAAACACACGAATCAAACCTTCACAAAAATTAATAACACACTTATGTACACAAGTGACCATGCAAGACGACTCACGCATAATACTTTTTAGGTACAACTCATTGCAGTGCTTGCTCAAAGGGTTACGCTCATAATCAATTAGCTCATAGGCCCCTTTTTGTAATACACATTAGAGAATATAGGGCCCATGCCATATGGGTTCGAATTTACCTCTGCCCAGCTTATCATTAGCTTGGCCATACAGCAAGACCAATTCGCCTTTAGAAAAAGCACAAGGAGAGACTCACTGATCAAAATGGGATTTAACTTGATTTTTCTGAGCTTCAATGACTAAAGCAGTGAGAGGGTGGGTTTCATGTAGTCATTCCAAATATATGAGATACTCTTCTTGAGGTGAGGTTTTAGGGAGTCGTTTGACAACCAATTTGAGTGAGGGAATTTCACATTCAATCAGTAGGGTAGCTTCCACACCATAAACAAGTTGAAATTATGTGAATCCATTGGCGTCTTTAGTCAAGGTTTGGTAGGCCCACAGCTAAAAAAAGAATGAGATGCCAATTGGATTTTTGCATCGCAATGGTGCACTGAAGCATAGTAACTAAAACTTTGTTCACCGCTTCAACTTGGTCGTTGGCTTGAGGGTAATATGGAGTTGAGCTATCGTGACGCAAGCCCAATTTTGAAGTCAGCTCAGCCATCATATAATCACAAAAATGGGAGCCATGGTCAGTGACAAAGACTTGAGGCATTCCAAACCTAGAAATCACATGATTGAATGGAAATTTCATTGTCGTTTTACCGTTAGCTGAATATGTAGGCATTGCTTTGACCAATTTGGTGAAGTAATCTAGGGCAACGATAATATAACCATGCTCCCTAGATAAATGAGGGTTACATGTTATAAAATCAATGTCCCATTTTGCAAAGGGACCAACGGTACTGGGGTGAAGGTGAGTGTGTGGGGCATGCATTTTACGCTGATAAATCTGGAATTGTTGCATTGGTAGACAACAAGAATGCAATCCTTAAAGATGGAGGGCCAAAAGTAACCAGGGTGGAGAATATTTTGAGCAGTGTCATAGTGAGAGAGATGACCACCACATGCACTAGAATGGAATTCATTCAAGACTCTTTCACCCTCATCAAGAGTTAGACATCTGTGAAGAATTGAATCAACACTTACACGATATAAATTATCCCCAATGATGCTGTAAGGTTGGGATTGAGGCCGAATGCATTAATGATAATCTTTGAACAATGCAGACTGAAAGGTGGAAGTTTGGAGATACATGCTGATATCACCATACCAAGGATTGAGAGTGATAATCAGAATGAGAGTCTCATCGGGGAGCTGCTCATTGGCACCAACTATTAGGGTCCCACCCTAACCCCCTTATTTATGTAATGGGATCACGTCATAGTAAAGAGTCAATAAAGCCCATATTAATAATTGTAAGCGATTAATCCACAATTAATAACGGAACCACAGTTAGTTGCAACTGGGCCGTAGTATTAGATAGATGGTATTATTAATACCATGGTATTGGCACGTGGTATTGCATGTATGAGTCATATATAAAGGATAGAGACTCCCTGCGAGGAGCATCATGTCTTATTTTGTAATCGAGCTCTGCTCTATTGGAGGTTGCCCCCTCGAAGAGGCAAGTGAACATTACTCTCTGAATAATAAAATCATTGCTATTCTATGTTTTGGGTATCTTTTCCTTGGATATTCTGTATTTGGCTATCATTTGCAGGTTAAGAGCATAACAAGTGGTATCAGAGCACTTTCCAGGGCCGATGGGATCTCCATTTCGTAGAAATATTTTTTTTTTGGCTAGAGATGTGTTCCGACGTCTTTAAACCATGGGATCTGTCATTGAGCACATAAATCTGTGGATTTGGGGAGGCATGCACGCAGGAAATACAAGAGGTGGTCATGCTTATTGGACTCCCTTGTAACCCCTGTGGGTACCCCTTCGAGTAGTAGCACATTAGACAGAACCGTGCATGGACTGTCTTCCACGTACCCTTTGGGTATATCGGAAGCCCCTTAGGCTCCTTTGAAACCACACCATAGATAAACCATCGGCCGTCTTGCGGCTACAGTACACCGAGAACAGTACTCAGAGAGATTACTCGCCCGTACGATAGGGTAGTCAGGTTGTACGGCTAAGGGTACGGTCGGTCCTCCTTAGTTAGAGCCCTGAAACATTGGGCCGAGTACTACTGCCAGACACTTATGTATATTGCGATCTGTAGTACCTGACACTCCTCAAGACCCTAGTTCCCTTTTCTATCATCATCTCTTCCAGATCCGCTTGTGCAAAGGAGTGTAGCAGCAGCAGACATCGGTCCCAATTAGCCATTCTGATCTATTACATCCAACATATCCACATAAGCAGTCAGTTTCGCCGCCCAGTGCTATCAGATCCGCCATTCAGATCTCTCAGCTCCACCAGATCAGAGTCGTTGTGAAGGGTTCCTATACCGAGGTATAATTTTCACAGGACTTTTGGCTGCATTGACATTTTGAGAATTTGGCCACTGCAATATTGATAAGGGAGGAGTAAAACTCCATTAGGAGTTTTCAGAAAAAAAAAAAAAAAAAAAAAAAAAAAAAAAAAAAAAAAAAAAAAAAAAAAAAAAAAAAAAAGAAGAAGAAGAAGTCAGTCTGAGATCTTTTGGGGCACTTGTTGGTGATCTAGCCCATCAGAATCAGGACGACGAGCTGAGCATGGTGGTACCATTCACTTCTTAGTGAATTTTTTTTAGGTGGTCCCACTTTTCAAAAAATCTAGTTGGTGTATGGTAGCAACTAGAGCTCAAGCGATGGCTAATGAAAGGATGGACAAACTTGAAGAATCAGTGCATAACCTCGACCTTCAGCTTACCAGACTATGTAGCATGGTCGACAAAATAGTCCTGAAGGGCAAGGAGCAAGCCCATGAGGAGGAGTATAATGGCCATGAACACAAGGAGGGTGAGTCTAGCCACTCTCCTCATGTCTGGCACACCCACCCACAACCCAGTCAGCGACCTCCCAAGTTGGATATGCATAAATTTGACGGTTCTCACCCGTCGGCACGGATAGCACAAATGGAGCAGTATTTCAAACTAAATCGCATCTTCGATGATGAGACTCAGCTTATGTTGGAGAGCATGTACTTGGACAATGAAAGGTGGCAATGGTGGGAATGGCATCAACGTTGCACTGGACCTTTTAGGACTTGGCCCAAATTCACCAAAGCTCTTCAAGACCGCTTTGACCAGGAATCATCTTTTTTGGGTCGTCTTACTAAGCTCCGACAGACTGGTATAGTGGATGAATATATTACGGCTTTTGAAGCCTTAGCCTTGTGCACTTGGGGTCTCTCAGATGTGTTCTACACAAAATGTTTTATCAGCGGCCTTAAAGAAGCTATCAAAACCCAAGTCCTACTGCACCACCCTCCCACATGGACGGAGGCTTGCAAGGTAGCTCGTAACGTGGAACGTGCATTAGCAGCCCAATACAATCGCCCAAATTTCTCCGCTAAAGGTCGCCCCCCACAGGCTCACAACACAACTCAAACACTTAAGGTCCAAAAGGTGTCACCTGCGGAAATGGCCGAAAGAAGAAAGCAAGGCATATGTTACTACTGTGATGAAAAATACTCCCCAGGTCATAAATGCAAGGAGCCCAAATTTTTTCAAATTGATGCCACTGACTGCAGCTCAACAGAGGAAGATCCACCACTGGAGGAACATGAGCCGCTAGAAGAAGACAACCAAAAGGACAATGTCTCTGAAGAACCAGTTATTTCGTTGCATGCTTTGGCAGGGATTTCTTCCGCTCAAACTCTCAAAATCAGAGGTTTTATTAAACATCGCCCAGTAGTAGTCTTGATTGATAGTGGAAGTACACATAATTTCATCCATCAAAAAGTCGCAGAAGCAGTGCATTGTTTTGTACGAGCAGTTTTTAACTTCCAAGTTCAAATTGCGGATGGAGGCACAATGAAATGTGAAGGCCGTTGTGAAAATGTCAAACTTCAAATGGGGGATTATCAGTTGAAAACCCACATGTTTGCCATACACATGGGGGGTTGCGACATTGTCCTCGGCGCTGAATGACTCCGCACTCTTGGGCCAATCACAATGGATTTCCAGGAGTTGTATATGAGTTTTAAGCAGAACAACCACACACATACCCTCCGTGGACTCCAGGCAGGAGCCCCCTCTATCATCAACTCGCATAGAATGGAAAAATTGTTAAAAAAGGGCAATCATGGAGTTGTAGCCCAATTTAATGCCATCCAGGTAGTCGAAACCAAGTCGTCGCCAATTCATCCTGAGATGCAACAGATTTTAAATAACCATCTGCCGGTCTTTGACAAGCCTCAAGGGCTTCCACCCTCGCGAGGGGAATATGATCATAGCATCACCTTGGTTCCAGGGGCCTAACCCCCAAATGTGCGCCCATACAGATACCCGTTCACCCAAAAGAATGAAATAGAAAAAATCATCAAGGAACTTTTGGAAACCTGTGTCATTTGTCCCAGCATCAGTCCTTATTCATTTCCAGTGGTCATGGTGCTCAAGAAAGATAGGGAGTGGCGGATGTGTCCTGACTTCAAGGCCCTCAATAAGTTGACAGTCAAAGATAAATTTCCCATCCCGGTGGTTGATGATTTGCTGGATGAACTCAATGGGGCTCAATTTTTCACGAAGCTGGATCTTCGCTCAAGCTACCACCAAATTCGCATGAAGGAAGTCGACATCCCCAAGACTGCTTTCAGAACTCATGAAGGCCACTATGAATTCTTGGTCATGCCATTTTGGTCTTTGTAATGCCCCTCTACTTTTCAAGAGCCTTATGAACCACATTCTCAACCATATCAGGAAATTTGTCCTTGTCTTCTTCGATGACCATTCCTCACCTATAGGTTGCACTTGGGCCGCACATCTTCAGCATGTAGATCTACTCTTGCAACTGCTCTGCAAGCATAAATTATTTGTCAAGATGTCCAAGTGTTCGTTTGGCATGGTAGAAGCAGAGTATTTGGGCCACTTTGTGGGGCGTGAAGGTGTCAAGGTGGACCCCAAAAAGATCCAAGCAATGCAGGAATGGCCTCAACCTAATACCTTGAAGAGATTGTGAGGATTTTTGGGTCTCACAGGCTATTATTGTAAATTTGTCCATAACTATGGTCGCATAGCGAAGCCCCTCACCCAACTCCTAAAGAAAAATTCATTCTTCTGGAATGAAGAAGCACAACAAGCCTTTACAGCTCTACAAAATGCCATGTGTTCCACTCCAGTTTTAGTGCTACCTGACTTCACCAAATCTTTTGTCATTGAATGCAATGCTTCGGGTATAGGTATTGGGGTGGTCTTAATGCAGGAAGGGTGACCGTTGGCCTTCACAAGCCAACAACTCAGTGGGAGGAATCTGGGCCAATCCACCTATGAGAAGGAAATGATGGACATCTTACATGCAGTCGACACCTGGCGACCTTACTTATTGGGGTGACATTTCCAAATCTACACAGATCATCACAGTCTTAAATATTTTTTGGAGCAATGCCTATCCCCCCCACAACAAAATTAATGGCTGGCCAAAATGCTGGGATATGATTATGAGATCATTTACAAGAAAGGGAAAGACAATAGTGTAGCAGATGCATTATCTCGCCAATTTGAGGAGGAGAGTACCTTGCTAGCAATTTCCCTCCCCATTCCAGAATGGATTGAAGAAGCTTGCAGGGAATGGTTTTCACACCCCGGGCTCTCCCAACTCATTTCTCAATTGCAGGAAGATCCAAATTCCACCAAGGGCTACTTGTGGCAGGCTGATATTCTTCGCTACAAGGACAGAGTCCTAATATCACCAACATCCACCCTCAAAAGTCGCATTTTGGCAGAATTGCACTCATCTCCCATTGCAGGACATTCGGGCTTTCAGAAGACGTATACTCGCACCAGAAGATCATTTTTTTGGACAGGCATGAAAAAGGACATCCTTACTTTCGTAGCAGAATGTGATGTCTGTCAATGCCACAAAAGGCAAACCGTCAACACACCAAGCACATTACAACCATTTCCCATTCCAGCATCAATTTGGACGGAGGTTTCTATGGATTTCATTACAGGTCTTCCAAAGTCAGGGAACAAGTCAGTCATCATGGTGGTTGTGGACCGACTGTCGAAGTAAGCTCATTTCTGCACCCTACCCCACCCGTTTACACCAAATTTGGTTGCTCAATCTTTCATGGATCAGATCTTCAAATTGCATGGCATGCCCACTTCTATTATGTCCGGCCGCAACCCGATCTTCACTAGTAATTTTTGGTAGGACCTCTTCGGAATACAAGGAACTCAACTAAAACTCAGTACTTCCTATCATCCGCAAACAGATGGTCAAACCGAAGCCGTCAACAAATGTCTAGAAACCTACCTTAGGTGTTTCACTTCAGAAAAGAAACACCTTTGG